>PVKU01008906.1:0-68038 GCA_004027475.1 Anoura caudifer | reverse complement strand
TCATTTATTGATGGGCACCTAGGTTGCTTCCAACACTTGGCTATTGTAAATTGTGCTGCTATGAACATTGGGGTGCATAGGATCCTTTGGATTGGTGTTTCACGGTTTCCAGGATATAATCCTAGCAGTGGAATTGTTGGATCAAAAGGTAGGTCCATTTTTAGTTTTCTTAGAAAATTCCATACTGCTTTCCATAGTGCTAGCCCTGATTATCTTGAGCTACCTACCCTATTCCCACTTTAGATGTAGAAGGCAATTCCATTTGCACTGTATTTGACTCACAGATGAAAGGGACATGCATGAGTTTATAACAATCTTCTTTTATGGAGCTTGCCTTAAAGTAACAGTAGGTACACTGGCAGTGGGAGTGATAAATCAGTGCAAGTTCTTTGAAGGGCAATTTGAAAAATACACCAAAATATCTTTTAAATGTTCACATCCTTTGACAAGGCAATTCCTCTTTTAGAGAATTTCTCCTAAGGAAATTACCAGTGATGACAACGTGTACAATCATGCGGTAGAATCAAAGATGGTCAACAAAGCCTTGTTTGGAATCTCAAAACTAGGGGATTGATTAAATTCATGATTATATATCTATATAAAGACTACTGATGTTATAGGAGTGCATCAACTAAAATGAAAAAATTTCAGAATATATTGCCAAGAAAGCAATTTATTAAAAAAGTGTATATTGTGCTATTACTCTATTTTTGTTTCTTTTAAAAATGCATAGGAGTTCTAGAAAGGTTTCCATTAAGGTTTTTATAGATAAGTGAGATTACAAAGCTATGATTATTATAGTCTCTTCTTGCTTGCTTGTGTTTTTCTGTTTTTCTCTGAAGATCACCAATTACGGAAAAACAGGCCTTCTCACGTTACACCCTGACCACTGCTGCTCAAACAGCTGCAGAACTATCCAGAATTACAGGTTTCACAGCGTGATGCTCTGATGCAGACAGTTTGCCCCAATTTCAACAGATTCACATATTTGCTAAAGGAATGAAGACTGCAAACCTCACTGTCTCCAGAATTCAGTAGTATTTTATTAAAATTTGATACTGTTTCCTTAAAAAAAAGAGCTCTCCACTTTTGCTTCTCTAAGATAAATGACAAACTATGGCAAAGTGTTCTGTGCATCCTAGATTTTCTCAATTATAGCCTCTGTCTACACAGTTTTTGAAATAACATTGACCTTGAATAAAATCATTATTGTCACCCTGGCTGAGTGGCTAAGTTAGTTGGAACATATTCTTGTACACCAAAAAATGTTGAAGATTTGATCCCTGGTAAGGGCACATACCTGGTTTTCAGGTCTTGTTTCCAGGTGGGCACTAGTGGGAGGCCACCGATTGCTGTTTCTCTCTCACATCAATCTCTCTCTTTCTCTTTCTGATCTCTCTAAAATCAATAAACATATCTTTGGGTAAAAGATTTTAAAAAATCATTATCATCAGCAATCACAATATTGAGTACATACAATATGCTAAGCATTATACCATGTACATTATATGTATTACTCAATTTGAACTTCCCAGTACAGTTTGAGGTTTGAGGCAGCTCAAATATGTATATATTTGAGTCAGGTTTTATTATTAGCCTCTGTGGTGGACAAATATAAGTGACCAACTCAGCACTTCACTTCCCCCTTTTCTAACAATACCCTGAAAAGTGGAGATAATGAGAGTATATAACTCATAGGATATTTGTGAGTTTTAGCTAAGTGACTATCACAAATAAAGCTGCTATACACATTCATATTCAAGTCTTTGTAGAGATACATGCTTTCTTTTCTCTTCGGAAAATAGCTAAGAGTAGAATGGCTGGATAAGTTTTAAATTTTAGTCTTTCTAGTTAGTGTTACTGGCATATTGTGATTTTAATTTATCTTTTACTACTAATGGCTAATTATGTTGAGCAGCTTTCCACATGTTTCTTTGTTAAACGTATATCTTCTTTAATTAGTTGTCTATTTAAATTTTTTGCCACCTTTTGCATGGGTTGCTGGTTTGCTTATAGTTGAGTTTACAGAGTTTTTATATATTCTGATTCAAGACTTTTACCAAATGTATGACATGAAAATATTTTCTCTCAGAGTGATCACCCTGGTAAGTATAGTACCTAGACTTGGTGGTCCAGTACTATGTATGGTTACATACATAGTTATTACAATATTATTGACTATATTCCCTATGCTGTACTTTATATCCCCAAGACTATTTTGAAACTACCAATTTGTACTTCTTAATCCCTTCACCCAGCCCCCAACTCCCTCCCTACCAATCTGGCAACCATCAGTCTATTCTCTATCTATGATTCTGTTTCTGTTTTGTTTGTTCATTTATTTTGTTCTTTAGATTCCACATATAAGCAAAATCATATGATGTTTGTTATTCTCAGTCTGACTTACTTCACTTAGCACAATACCCTCTAGGTCCATCCATGTTGTTACAGATAGTAAGAATTAAGTTTATGACCACAAACTAATACCAGTTCTACACAAACAATTCCAAAAATATCAAACAGAAGACAAAAGCTCCCAGCTAATTGTAAGAAGCCAGGATTATCTTTAAATTAAAACAAGACAAAGACATTATAAGAAAAGAACACTGTAGATGAAAGTTCCTCATGGACAAAAGTTTTATATAAAATTAAATTCAACAACATATTAAAATCATAAAACATCATATGACCAAGTAAGGTTTATCCCTGGAATGCAAGGTTGGTTTAACACTTGAAAACCAATCAATATGCATTAATATTGAGCTAAAATAAAAAATCATATGCTCATCTATATAGATGTCAAAAAAGCATTTAACAAAATTCAACATCTATTCTTTTTTTAAAGATTTTATTTATTTACTTTTAGAGAGAGGGAAAGGGATGGAGAAAGAGAAGGAGAGAAACATCAAAGCCAGGGGATCTGAACCAGAACCCAGGCATGTACCCTGACTAGGAATCGAACTGGTGACCTTTTGGTTTGCAGGCCAGTGCTCAATCCACTGAGCCACACCAGCCAGGGCTCAACATCTATTCTTGATAAATACTCTCAGGAAACTAAAATTAGAAGGGAACTTCCTCTATCTCATAAAGGTCATCTAAAGAAGTCTATTGTTACTGTTATACCTAATAATGAAACTTAAATATTAATACTTCCCACATAAGATGAGGAATCAGATAAGATGTCTTTTCTTATCACTTTAACTCAACATTGTACCAGTGCTCCAGCCAGTGCAATCAGGCAAAATAAGAAATGAAAGTCATCCAGAATGAAAAGTAAGAATTCAAACTGTTTTTATTTGTAGATTACATAATCACCTATGTAAAAAATATGATGGAATCTTTTTTAAAAAAGTTAGACCTAATAATTAATAACAGTAAGGTTTCAGGATACAAGATCAATATATAAAAATCAATTTGTATTTCTCTGTATTAGTAATAGGTAATTAGAAATTTGAAGAGAAAATATTATGATATAGTATAACACAAAAATATGAAATACTTAAGAGATACTTAATACAACAAAAGAAGTAAAATATGTGTACAAAAACTATAAATATTGCTAAAAGAAATGAAAGAAGAGCTAAATAAATGGAAAGATATACCTTGTTCACAGATCAGAAGATTCAATATTATTGTTAAATAATATTAAATAATTTAAATATTATTATTAAAGATGTCAACTGTCCTGAAATTAACTTATAGATCTATGCAATGCCAATCAAACTACCAGCAGCACTTTTTGTAGAAACTGACAAGTTGATTCTAAAATTCTTATGAAAATGCAAAGAATCTAGAATATCCAAACCACTCTGAAAAGACAAACAAATCTGGAGGCATAACACTCTTGATTTAGAGAATTATTATAAAACTACACTAATTAAGGCATTATTAACATAAAGCTAGAAAAATAGATCAATGGAATAAAATAGAAAGTCCAGAAATAAGACCAATCATACGCATATGTCTAGGCAACTGATTTTTGACAAAGGCAAAATGAATGGTAAAGAAGTGGAGAGAGGGTAGTCTTTTCAACAAATTGTGCTATAACAGTTATATATACATATGCCAAAAAAAGAACTTTGACCCATATCTCAGACCATATGCAAAATTTAACTCAAAATGGGTCATAGACTTAAGTGTAAAAAATGTAAATCTACAAAACTTTTGGAAGAAAATAGGGGTAAATCTTTCTGATCATGGGTTAGACAAAGACTTCTTAGATATAACATTAAAAATACAATTCATAGCCCTGACTAGTGTGGCTCAGTTGGTTGGGTGTCTTCCTGCAAAGCAAAAGGTCACCAGTTTGATTCTTGGTCAGGGCACATGTTTGAGGTGCAGATTCCATCCCAGGTCAGAGCATGTACTAGAAGCAACTGATTGATGTTTCTCTCTCATGTCGACGTTTCTCTTCCACTCTCTCCCTTCATTTCCCTCTCTCTAAAAATAAACAAATAAAATCTGTCTTTAAAGTACAATCCATAAAAGAACCAGCTGATTAATTGGGCTTGTAAATGTAAACCTTCTACTCTTTAAATGACACTCTTAGGATAACAAAAAGACACAGGTTGGGAAAAAAATTTGCAAAACACATACCTGTTAAAAGACTTGTATCAAGAATATATATTTTCAAAACTCAATAATGAGATAACAAACAACGAAGAACTGAGACAAGATTTGAACAGACAATTTAAAACACAGATGGTAAGCCCTGGCTGGTGTAGCTCAGTGGATTGAGCATGGGCTGTGAACCAAACTGTCGTGGTTTGATTCCCAGTCAGGGCATATGCCTGGGTTGCGGGCCAGGTCCCCAGTGGGGGCCATGTGAGAGGCAACCACACATTGATGTTTCTCTCCCTCTCTTTCTCCTTCCCTTCCCCTCTCTGTAAAAATAAAGAAATAAAATATTAAAAAAATAAAAATAAATAAAACACATAGATGGCAAATAAACATAAGAAAAGATGCTCAACATCATTAGTTAATAGGTAAATGCAAATTAAAACCACAATGAGACAACACTACATAGCTATTAGAATGGTTAAAATTAAAAAGACTTACCATACCAAGTATTGAGGAGAATGGGAAGAACTGAAATTCTTGTGAACTTCTGATGACAATGTCAATATTACAACCATTTTGGGAAACAATTTGGCAGTTTCTTAGGTTGAACATATAAGGAACATATGATCCACTCAGTCCACTCCTAGGTATTTGCTCAAAAGAAAAATAATTATTGACCATATAAAGTGTTGTACATAAATGTTTACAGAAGCTTTACTTATAATAGCCCCAAGCTGGAAACAGCTCAACTGTCCATGAACAGATGAATGGATAAGCAAACCAGCATATTCATAAAATGGAATACCACTCAGCAAGAAAAAAGAATGAACTATTGCTACCTACTAGCAACATAGGTGAATCTTATCATGCTGAGTAAAAGAAGCTAGCCAAAAAAGAATATATACTGTATGATTAAACTATAGAGAATTCGAAACAAATCTATAACAACAAAAAGAAGATTGTTGGGTGCTTAGAGATAGGGGACAGGGAGGTGTGGGAGGGAGGGATTGCAAAAGTACAAGGGAAAAGTTTTGGAGGTGAGAGGTATGTTCATATCTTGACTTTAGTGATGATTTCATGGGTGTATACTCACATAAAATTGTACATTTTAAATACATGCAGTTTATTATAAACTATATAAGCTTTAGTAAAATGTATGTGCATATAAACTTTGTATATAAAATTATACCTATTTATTGAGATGTAAATGATATATACAACTTTGGTTTTAAAACTTGGTCTCAGAAGTGAAAATGTTACTTCCTCTCTTGTTTCATTGGCCAGTGAAAGTCAAGCGTTCACATTTCACTATAAGGGGCCAGGAAAGTACATTCTTAGCACATACCTGGATAGAGTTGAATGTTTGTGTTTGTGTATAACTCTAATGAGTCCTAATGACTCAGCAGTAAGCACGCTGGTTTTTTATAAATAGAACACTTGCCCTAGTTGTTATGCAATAGAATTCACATTTATTTGTAGAGCCAACAAACAATAGTAGACTTAGCAACCCTCACTCAAAAGTCCTGCAAAGGTTCAGTTGTTTTGCTTATAATAGTAAGGAACACAAGTCAAATCACATTGGCAAAATAACCCAGACTTTTCCCTACTAATTCTGAAATCAGTGTTTCTTAGAATCTAAAAAATAAATAGAACTAGCAGAAAACATGAATAAGCATTTGGCCTAGTTCCTGTCCCCTAGATCATTAAATTTAATGCCATAGAAGACAGATGGAGGGTCAGAGATTTTATAATGATAAATTCAGTCTCCTAAATTTATTCTCTTTATGGTCAAGAAATTGTTTCTCATGTCTGACTAAAAAAGTTTTTTGAATTTAAACTAATTTATTTTTGTTCTGTTCTTATCAGTCACTGTGATGAATTGGTCAGAAATATTAAAGCAAAAGTTCTATGGCATAGAAAAGATGAACACTCTTATTGTACAAAAATCTCTTGCACATCAGTAAGGAAAAATATAAACATTTTACTTCTTTTTCTAGCAAAATGGCAAATTGTATTACTACAGCCTTTACCTCACCCCTAGCAGGACTTTTTTTTGAAAAACACATAGAAATGCTGCATCTGCTCTACTATTTCTGTAGTTTTTTATTTATGCTTTAAAATATTTCTAATTTTTTGAAAGAAAACAAAAATCTTGATTAAAAATGATCTACAGATACAGGCAATTCAGAAAGGAAAATTTATATGACAGTAAACATATAAGATGAGAAAAGAAGTAACTTATTATTCAAAGTAGTAATTTAAATAAAAATAGCAAGGAGATGCCATTTCAGCTGTAAAATTAGCAAATATATGTTAAAAATGAAAATAATATTCTTAAGGGCATCAAGCCTGTACGTATAGTAGGATAATCAATTGGTACAAACTTTTCATTGTGTGAGAATGATGGGAGGGTGCGTACTTATAATTTTTGCTGGTACCGTATTTTTCAGACTATTAGACACACCCTCCCAAATTTGGGAGGAATAATGGTTGTTAATGTTGCTGTTGAGTTCTGTCTACATTTCCATTGGTGAAATATTATGTTATTTATGTTATTAAATATTTTACCACATTTTTTGCTTCAAAAAATTTTTTTCCTATTTTCCTCCTCTAAAACCCTAGGTGTGTCTTATGGTCTGAAAATACGTTATATACTTTCTAAGTTTTCCGCAATAAACATGTCCTACTTTTGTAACAAAATGCACACTTTTAATTGAAAGCGGTATTACTTTTAGGGTTCTCTCTCACCTTTCTCTTCTCCGTGCTCAACAACTCCAATGTCTCTCATCTCTCCTTACAAGGCCTATGTTCATACTGAAAAGAGTACTTTTCAGGGTTTTCAGAACTTTTTTCATTTTCTCCACGTTCTTAATTCAGTTGAGCTGACTTTCTGAATTGGTCTACCATTACAGGTTTGAAGTTTTGGAAAACGCTTTTCTGGCTTCTCTTTTAAATTGGAAAGTTACATCTTTGCATAGGTATTGCATATCACCTAAAGCATCCATTAGCTAGATTGACATTTAAAAATATGTTCGTACTAACGCCATTCTTTTGTTCAAAAATACTTATTAAATACCTTTTACATACTCTGGCACTGTCCCTCTGTGTGCCAGCAGAGATGTATGGGCATCTGTGTGTGTGGATATATTCAATATACGTGTGTATCCATTTGTACAAAACATGTGCCATTCATTGGGCTTAGTGCCTTATAAGCTTTACTTCATTAACTCCTCACAACAATCTTATGAGATCATTATATTATTTCTATTTCATGGGTAATGTTTAACAGGAGCTGTAATATTCCAAAGAATGATTGGCAAGAGTAGAAAGCTCAGCCTCACAGATGGTATCCAGGAAGGGAAGAAGGTAGAGAAATGTAACTGTATGAGGCCATATGAGAAATGCCACAAATGTGATTTAAAACAAAAAGAAAAACAAAGAACTTTCTGGACCTTCACTGGTTTCAATAATTTTATCACACACGGTGGGCTTCAGGGGCGTGTGAACAGGGCATCGGCACAGGACTCCATGTTCAGATGGACCCCACACTTGGCGTTGAATGCTCTGCAGTTGCCACCTTGAAATTCTACGTATTATTTCCTTAAATTTCTGCTTTGTAAATGAAGTCTGGCGAACAC
This sequence comes from Anoura caudifer, assembly GCA_004027475.1. NCBI lineage: Eukaryota > Metazoa > Chordata > Mammalia > Chiroptera > Phyllostomidae > Anoura > Anoura caudifer. The sequence continues at coordinate 59,840 of PVKU01008906.1, read as the reverse complement.
TGGAAGCATGTGCCTTGGAGTCTTCAGCTCCCAGGCCATCTGCCAGCCGTCAGCTGTCCATCACCTGGTGCCAGGGCCTTGCCCCACCACACCCTCTCCACGCCTGCCATCCCGACTGTGACCACTGCCGCCTTCCACTCAGCATGGCAACCGGGTTGCATTGTGCTGTGAGACCCATGTTACGAGGTCCGTGTTCTTTTGTGACCCTCTGCCTCCAGTGGGGCCCAGGAAGGTCGGGGTGGGTTACGTGCACCACAGGAATGCTTTTTGGCAAGGGTGGGTGACAGCAGTCATCCCTGCCAGGGCTGACAGCACCACAGCTATTGGGGGAAAAGGTGGACTGCCCAGGGAAAGGCCTCTTGCCTGCCCCCAGCCCAGGTACTGAACATGTCCCGGTACTGAGGTTGCAGTGGGTTTTGAGACTCACCGGCTGCTGCAGAGGTCTGAGGCTAGAAGGACAGGGTCCAGGTGCCTGGCAGGACCTGTACTTACCCTGAGAGTATCCCCTGTCCAAGGAAATTACATTAAATAGCAAATTAAAAAGCACCATGACAGGTCAAGAGATCAAGTGGGAAAGAAAGGAAAAGTTTTACATAGTACTGCTAACAGTGCATTTTTTCCTGTTGTTTTTTTTTTTTTAAACAGGGGGAGTGTATTTTCATTTTGTACTGAACAGGATAATTATGTAGCCAGCCTTGCTGTCCTATGGTCAGACCACATGTCATTGTAGCTGCAGATGACAGAGGAGGGAACAGTTTACTCTAAGAGGAAAGGTGACTTATTTGATTACTCCACCCTTATTTACCTTTGTCTTCACAATGTTTATACACAGAGTCCTACTGCTTGCTGTTCCTGGTATTGGAAGATGATGAACTGGTGACTGCTATCTATCTGGCTGGCCAGCCAGAGGAGAAGGACTGTTTATTACATGGATGGTAGTGTACAGAGTAGAGCTGCCCCAGGGTGCATTTCTTTCAGTTTTACTGAAAGCCACTTTCTGCAGGGATCTCTCAGATGGGAAGAGGTTCCCCCTTTGAAGATGCCTGCCTCAGTGCCAAACAGGTCTCTGAGCACTCCTTCCCCAGCATTGCTCATTCCTGCAGATAACTGCCTTAATGCCCTGGAAAAAGCAACCTGTTACCGAAGCTGTGATGACAGTCAACAGGATCATCTCCACATAGAAAGGACAGACGGGACACAGTTCTCAATCGCAGCAAGGCGTGTCGCTAGAGAAGGCACTCTTGGGTTAGTTGGGTTTTCTCACACAAGCAATAGTTAGGTAGCTACATACCTAAGAGTTAATCTGAACTCTTCTATTTTGACGACCATAATAAATGCCATATTCAATCAGCGGTGTTATATAATTGTATACTGTCCAATAGTAAGCTTTTAAAATGTAAATCAGTCTGATAATAAGGCAATACATCTTGCAACTTTTCAGTTAATTTTGTTTCACTATGTAGGAGATTCCTCCAGAAGGGGGCTTATGCATGGATGGGAAGAACAGGGAGAAAAGGGCCATAAAAGGGCGGAGGAGCTATGGGCAGGGAGGGGAGAATCCAGGGGGCAGTAGCCTTCAGGGGGTATGCACCACCTGGCATCGCCTCATAACAGTGTGTACCTGGCAAACAGCTTCCAGGAGAAATTGCTGAAGAGTGAGCTGCTCTAGGTCAAGGGCTACCCTGTCATATTTTTATTGTTAGTTATTAAGAAACAAGCATTTATGGCCTTGAAATGAGAAATCAAATATGTTTTTATGCTGGAGATTGACTTAAAATCACTCTTTTATCTGCCTCAAATCTATGCTTAGCTGGGTATAACCACACATAAGATGGTAAACACCCAACTTATCTACACAGGACTTAGCTTTTTAGTCATTTTTAAACCCTTTCTAGCCATTTTAACCCACCCTCATCTTTATTGTTTTTTTACCCAAATGTGTGCTTGATAATGCAGTAAGAAAGAAAGGTAAAGAAAATGGTGTTATTCCTTTCCATTCATCTGCCACTCTCCTTGCGCCACCAGAAGGCAAAGTACGAAATATTGGGATGCCTTTTCCTCTGCTCCCTGTCTATCATTCTGAAGTTTCTGCAGGTCCCACCCTTCCTCCTATAGCTCTGTGGCATTGGTTATGTCTTAGATGAAGAGGGTTCTATAGTCAGGAAAAAAATAGAGGCAGAAAAACAGAACAAATCCCAGGGGCCCCAGGACCTGCTGTAGGACAAAGGTCTCAGGTCCCACTTCCTGGCCACCCAATTTGGAGAAGACTGGTAGCTGTTTTTAAGGGCCAGTCCTGATAGGGGTACATACACATCACTACTTGCATCCTACTGGCCACAGTTCAGCCACTTACAGAGCCTAACTGCAAGAAAGGCTAAAAGCTGTGGTCTGTGGCACTACCTCTGCCACACTAAACAGCTGGTGCCACAACACCCAGGAAAAGTGCAGAAATTGGAAGAACAACACTTTGGAAACCTAGAGTGGTGGGTGGGGCTGAAAACTGGAAGATTTGCTAAAAGTTTCATTTGGTACAGTTAGACCCTGTGGAGACAGGCACTTGCCCCTCTCCCTCCCCAGAAGCAGATGGAAGGTTTATCCTATGAAGTAGACATGTAGACTGTGGACTTGGAAACACCAGCATAGCGATGTGAAGGAGATAAGGAGCCCTACTGAAAACCATGGTATTAAAGTTCAAGCCTAATGACTAAGACTTGATATTCCCAGCCTCTTTTTCCCACTGAGTTCCAGGATGCTAAAAGCCATACTTGAACTTTCCAAGCATCGTTCCTTTTCAACAAAAGCAAATAGCCTAGCAGAAAGGACTTACAGGTCCTCCCGGTGAAATGGCTGAGCCCTGACCATCCACCCTACAGTGAGCCCCATGCACACTCAGAGAATCTTCCAGTGAGCTTTTCAGTGCCTCGCATTCATGAACATGTGAACAGAAAGCCAAGAATTACCAAGTGATTAAAGAGAGCCTCTAAAATGAAAGACAAAGTCTAAAATACACAAATAGAAAATGAAGCCCCATCCAAGAGGAAATATAAAGAGCAAAAGAAACCTTAGGGGAAAAACATTATTAATTAATATCTTCAGAGAGATACGAGAATGTATGCATACATAAAACAAGAAAAAAACAGGGTTGCTATTAAAAAGCTCATTCTTGATACAAGCAAGAGCTTTTGAAAATTAAAAAATAGGATAGACAAAGTTAAGAATTCAGTAGAAGGGGTGACAGAAAAAGTTGAAAAAGTCTCCTAGATAGTAGAATAAAAGGCAAAGAGAAGAAAACAGGAGAAATAAGAATAAAATTATAGGATCAGTTTAAAAGTTTCAACATCTTACTGACCGGAATTCCAAAGAGTGAGATAATGGACAGGAGATATTATCAAAGAATTTCTCAGAACTGAAGGTCATGAGTTATATTGAAAGGGCCCACTAGGCATTCAACACAATGAAGGAAAGGAGACTTGCAATAACGCAAGTCCCTGTAAAAGTTCAGAACACCAAGAATGAAGAGTTGAAAAGCCTACAGAGACCACAAACAATTCACAGCAGAAGCCAGGAGATAATGGCAACACAAAAACCAAACAATTCAATTAAAAAATGGGCAAAGGACCCAAATAGATACCTCCAAAGAAGGCATACAGATGGCCAATAGACATATCAAAAGATGCACAAAGTCACTAATCACCAGAGGAATGCAAATTGAAACCATGAGATGTCACCTCACACCTGTAAGAATGTCTGTCATCAATAAATCAACAAACAACAAGTGTTGGCTAAGATGTGGAAAAAAGGGAACCCTCATGCACTGTTGGTGGGAATACAGATTGGTGCAGCCACCTGTGGAAAACAGTATGAAGTTTCCTCAAAAAATTAAAAGTGGAACTACCTTATGACCCAGCAATTCCACTTCTGGCTATATTTCTGAAGAAACCCAAAATACTAATTCTAAAGAATATACACACCCCTATGCTCATTGCAGCATTATTTACAAGAGATGAGATTTGGAAGCAGTCCAAGTGTCCCTCAGTAGATGAGTGGATAAAAAAGCTATGGTACATTTACACAATTGAATACATTCTGTTGTAAAAAAGAATGAACTCTTACCCTTTGCAACAGCACGGATGGACCTGGAGAACATTATGCTAAGTGAAATAAACCAGACAAAGACAAATAGCATATGATTTCACTTATATGTAGGCTCTAATGAACAAAATAAACTAATAAACAAAATAGAAACAGACTCACAGACAGAGAACACACTGACAGCCGTGAGAGGGAAGAATGGTCACAGGGCTAAGTGAAAAGGGTGAAGAAATTAAACAAAAAAAAAGCCTTCATAGATATAGACAACAGTATGGTAGTGACCAGAGGGAAATGAGGTGTTGGGGGGAGGTAGAAGTGGGTAAAGTGGGAGAATGGTGAAGGAAGTAGAGTTGACTTGGGGTGGTGAACACACAGTACAATATATAGATGATGTATTATAGAATTGTACACCTAAAACCTATACAATTTTATTAACCAATGTCACCCCAATAAAATTAAAAAGTAAAAAAAAAAGATAATGCCTTCAAAATTCTGACAGGAAATGATTTCCAATTTATAAATCTATACTTGGCCAAACCATCACTGAAATATGAAGGGTAACTGCAACTAACTCTTAAATGGTTCAAGAAAAAATAGGCATATACAATAAAGAGAAAAGATACGATAAAGTAAATACAGCAAAACTGTTAAAAAATGGTGAGTTGCTAAAGGTATTAAGGAGGTTTGGGTAATAGTCTTGTAAGTTTTTTTAATTATATTTTATTGATTATACTCTTACAGTTGTCCCATTTCTCCCCCCATCATTCCCCTCTACCCTGTATACCCCCTCCCACCCACATTCCCTTTATTTCATGTTCATGTGTCATAAGTTCTTTAGCTTCTACATTTCCCACACTATTCTTGCCCCCCCCCGCCTATTTTCTACCCACCATCTATGTTACTTATTCTCTGTACCTTTTCCCCTTCTCTCCTCCTCCCACTCCCCTGTTGCTGAACCTCCATGTGATCTCCATTTCTGTGTTTCTGCTCCTGTTCTAGCTGTTTGCTTAGTTTGCTTTTATTTTAGGTGTGGTTGTTAATATCTGTGAGTTTGCTGTCTTTTTACTGTCATATTTTTTATCTTCTTTTTCTTAGATAAGTCCCTTTAACATTTCATATAAGGGCTTGGTGGTGATGAACTCCTGTAACTTGACCTTATCTGAGAAGCATTTTATCTTCCCTTCCATTCTAAATGACAGCTTCACTGGATAGAGCAGTCTTGGATGTAGGTCCTTGCCTTTCATGACTTGGAATACTTCTTTCCAGCCCCTTCTTGCCTGGAAGGTCTCTTTTGAGAAATCAGCAGACAGTCTGATGGGAACTCCTTTGTTGGTGACTCTGCCTTTATCCCTTGCTGCTTCTAGAATTCTCTCCTTCATTTTAATCTTGGCTCATGTAATGATGATGTGCCTTGGTGTGTTCCTCCTTGGGTCCAACTTCCTTGGGACTCTCTGAGCTTCCTGGACTTCCTGGAAGTCTATTTCCTTTGCCAGATTGGGGAAGTTCTCCTTTATTATTTGTTCAAATAAGTTTTCCACTTGTTGCTCTTCCTCTTCCCCTTTTGGTAGCCCTATAATTCAGATGTTGGGACATTTAAAGATGTCCTGGAGGTTCCTAAGCCTGTCCTCATTTTTTTGAATTCTTGTTTCTTCCTTGTTTTCTATTTGGTTGTTTCTTTCTTCCTTCTGGTCCACTCCATTGATTGGAGTCCCAGTTTTCTTCCCATCACTATTGGTTCCCTGTGCGTTTTTCTTCATTTCACTTATTGTAGCCTTCAATTGTTCATCTAATTTGCGACCAAAATCAACCAATTCTGTGAGCATCCTGATCACCAGTGCTTTGAGCTGTGCATCTGATAGGTTGGCTATCTCTTGGTCACTTAGATGAATTGGCTTTGGGGCTTTGATCTGTTCTCCCGTTGAAGCCATTTTTGGGTTTGGTTTTTTGGGGGCGGGGATCTGGTCGCAGTTGTTATGTAGTGAGGGGCGGAGCCTTAGGTGTTCACCAGGACAGGGTAACCCAGTCGCAGAGTTGTGACGCTGTATATGGGGACAGGGTCCAAGAGGAAACAATGGCGCTTGCTCTGCTCTCTCTCGGATTCCAGTTCCTTCCACCACCTACCCCAAGCAAACTGGGCCCTTCTGGTGCTGATTTCCATGTGGGTGGGCCTGTGCATGCTCTAGAACCCTGCAGTTCTCTCCAACAAACTCTCCTGTGAGGCCGGGATTCCCTCCCAGCACCTCAATACCCACAAGTGCTTTCAATTGGTGCTTTTAGGCTTTATTTCCCAGCGGGGCGCAGTCCGTCTTGCTGCCCACTTTTGCCTTTATCTGCGCATGAATGTGCGACTGCAGTCAGCCGCCTTCTGCGCCTCGCTTGTTCTGCTCGTTGCCTCCCCATGCTCAGTAACCACCGCCTGTGTGCCTGGGTTGTGCCAACCATGGCCTGTGCTCCTGGGACCACCAGCCACCACCTTTTCCTGCTGCGACCCCTCTCCGCAGGTCGCTGACTCCGCCCCTCTTACCAGTCTGGGTGAAACATTGTCGGACTTCGGTACAATTCAATTTTCTATCTGTTCAGGTTGGAGTTTTTTGGTTCTATATTTTTGTTGTCCTTAATTTTGGTTGTGAAAGGAGGCACAGTGTGTCCACCTATGCCTCCATCTTGGCCAGAAGTCTGTCATATAAGTTTTTAAGTTTGAAAAAAAAGGATAAGGGTAGAATAAAGGAATTTTGAGATGTGTAATGTCCCTAAACCACTGTAGAATGGGATGTGTTCCACGCAAACAAGGAGGTAAAAGAACAAAGTACAACCACTGGATCGAGAAAACAGAATCCAGTTGTGTAGTTGGTCTGGAGAGTGACCAGTCTAGCCTGAAGCAGGAGGGCCAGGGACAGAAGTTTATTTCCAATAAAATATGGATTGATAGATTAGCCATCAGAGTAGTTTTATAGTTCAGACAGAGATGACTAAGTGAACAGGACCCTAGAAAATAGAATAAAGCAAAATTTGAGTTAATTATTAACTCCAGGGAAAATGAGCAATTGCATAAGAATGGAAATATAAATGATGTGGTCAGTTATGAACAAGATTTATGTGATTGTATTAATTTAAAAATGAATATATAATATAATCACATTGGGAGTAAGTGGAGGAAAATGGTATATGAATGGTGGTATAAAAGAGGTCATTTCTCACCCTGGCTGGTGTGGCTCAGTGGTTGGAGCCACATCCCATAAGAGAAAGGTTGTGGGTTCAGTTCTTGGTCAGGGCACATGCCTAGGCTGCAGGTTCAATTCCCAGTCCAGGCATACAAGAGGCAACCAATAGATGCTTCTTTGTTGTATCAATGTTTCTCTCCCTTCCTCTCTCCCCTTCACTCTCTGAAATATCCTTGGGTGAGGATTAAGAAAAAGAGAGATTATTCCTCATGTTCCACAGTAAGAAATCAATAAATAACATATAAAATGGAAAAATCAAGAGAAACGGTAGAAACCTATTATTAGAAATACAGTAGTAAACATGAGAAAATGGTTAAAGAATTGTTTCTGAGAAATGGAAAACATAGTGGGTAGGGATAAGATCTATTTTTTTAATTTAATCCTTGCCCAAGGATACATTTTTATTAATATTAGAGAGAGAGAAAGGGAAAGAGAGCGAGAGAAATATCAATGCAAGAAACATGGATTGGCTGTCTCCCGCATGTGCCCCGACTGTGGGGATTAATCCCACAGTTTAGATATGGGCCCTGACTAGAACTGAGCCCACAACTTTTTGGTGCACAGTACAGCACTCCAACCAACTGAGCCACACAAGCCAGGGCAAGGAATTTTTTTCTTTTTTAAATAAGTAGGGTTTTTCTGGGACAGTCCTAGTTTAGCTTTGTGAGTATAGCATAGTTTTATCATTATTGCCCCTTTTGCTCTCAAGATCATCCTAATTTGGATGAAGCTTTGAAGTGTAATTTGATTTTTAAAACTATGTATGGTTAAAAATTTGATAAAATATAAAATAAAAAGAGAGGGTTCTTTGGATCCTAAATAAAATAAATCTGTTTCATCCAGCTCAGTCAAAGACGTTAATTTTATTTTCCTCTAAAATTAATTCTTCATTTAAAATTAAATACAAGCAGTATGTCTGTTTCAAAGCACTTTTTACATTCACTGCCTCATTTAATCAACAGCTTCAGGGGGTAAACATCCTATCCCAATTTATAGATGATAAAAGTGTGGTTTAGAGAGTGCCTGTGACTTCATAACAAGGTGACACAGCGTGTAGATAATAATCCGCACTGGCCGGAGCTCGCTGATGACAGCTCTCATGCTCATGCCACACTATGAAATGACACAGTGTTTAAGCCATCCCTCAAATGAACAGAATCTGAGATGGAAAACCAAGCATCCAGATTAATAGCCTAGCTGTTAGAAAAACAGACTATGAAAAACAATGAAAAATTCAAACATCCTTTTGTCAGCTTGATCTTGCAACAAAAATTCTAATTAGTTTACCCAATTAGGCATAGTAGAAACTGAAATCACCGTTTTGGGAGACAGCCCACACCTCTCTTGGAGTCCCAAAGGATGGATCTCTGCTACTAAACCTCCAGACCAGGAAAGCAGTTCTAATGGTTGTCTTATTTTTAGAATCATACCTTAAAATTATCAACATAATGCATAATTAGTTCAGAAAAATAATAAAATGGAGGTAAAGTACAAAAGAAAAATTGAAATCATTTAAATCTCATCACCTAAAGATGAATGTGGTGAATATTTTAGTGTATGTATCTCTGTCTTTTCTTATACAAATGCAAAAAATAGGATCATATCATACACACTTTTCAGCAGTCTGCTGCTACCCGTAAAAAATGCATTTTGGACATGATTTCAAGTCCATAATCATGTCTATATCTTTCCTTTTAGTGGCTGCCTAATAGTTCATCTTTTGGATTACTCTCTTTGACCAGTCCTCTATTGCTAGATACTTGGATTGTTTTTGTTTTGTTTTATGTTTTCTATTATTAACTTTACTCAACAACAAAACTCTACACACACATCTTTGTGTACACGTCCAATTATTTCCTCAGGATAGCTTCCCTGGAGTGAGGTTACTGTGCCAAATAGCAAGAATCTCAGGTGCCCTTCTAACTCACATTGTAAATTGTGTAACCTTCTGAAGGAAGGAATTGCGTAACACATTCCCATCAGTAGAGGATGTAAATGTCCATATCTCTATAGCTCTCCAACCCCACAAATAAGAACAGTCACCAGTTCTTTAATTCCTTCTTTCTCTAATATTTTTCCTACCTGACATCTGGCCTGGTTCTATCTTCAGCTCACACCCCAACATTCCCCATCTGCCCCTCTTATATTATCTGAGTTTAGGTTAGTCTTTCCTCACATGAGAGTACATTCCTTTGACGTGAAACACTTTACCCTGTATAACAAGGTCTGGACAGCAACATGCCCAGAACAGGGTCACTGTGACATGCCCAAGAATTCTGAAATTTCAGAACCAAGTTTGTTCAAATTAACTGTTTAATATAGTCTCCCACATAGATTTGCCAGTCTTGGAAACAAAGCCACATTGAAGCTAGTTAAGACAAAGGATCAGAGGCCAAGAGCCATGTGTACATTCCTTCCCCTCCTACTCTGACTCTTTCTCCCTGTCCCAGGGGCATCCCCTCCTAAGTCCTCCTTCACTAATTGTGCATTGAAATGCTTTTGTTTGCTTTATTTTAAAGAGGTGCCATTTGGAGACTACATTCTCATAGTCCATTCTTTGTTTCTCATTGGTCCTTCGCTACAAGAGTGAGGATCACACCCCCATGCTTCCTAAAACTTCCACTCCTAGTTCAAGATATTTGATAGTTTTGCACAACGTTTGGCTAACGTTTCTCTTGTAATTCTTGGGTCTTTTCCTTCATGATAAAGAGGGCTGGTAGAACCAGCCTAGTTTAGTTTGTGTATGCAACCCCCTTCTCCCTCAGGACTGGCCCAGGGATTGTCATAAAGAGTATGCTCCAACAGGGTTAAATAAATATAGAACCAGGTACTGCATGCTCCCTCACACTACGCATTTCATAGAAATTGCTCTTGCTGGCCGTGCCCACACTCAGGAAGGGTAATGAAAAGAAAATACAGGTTAACTTTGCACTGGGACATATTAACATTCAACAACCTTTATCTTGGGAACTGAGCGTTTCCATCCCTGGCTTTTAATAACCCTCAGCCCGATGGGAGGAAGGGAAAAAGTAGCAGGAAGTGGACCAGTGGACCTAGTTCTAGCTGCCCTTTTGGCCAAACCTTTTCTAACACACGGGTACAAACTACATTCTCACCTAGAGACTGAAAATCACTGCTTTCTGGGTTTCATCCTCTACTACCTCGAACCAACTATGCCAAAATTTAACCAATTCACCAGGAACTAGCATAAACATACTTTCCTATTTTTACCGATTTTAGGAGGATAATTAAGTGACACGTTTTTACAAAAAATACACAAAGCGACACAGTCCAAAGTCCAACCCTCAGACAAAATCAATTACTAAACATCTACAGGGCAAAAGGAAAGCGGGCGGAGACTTTGGAGACACACCTCTGTGAGCTGTTTGGAAGCCCAGTGACGGCTTCAGTTCCACCACGCCGGGAGATAGACAGCGTGTGCTAGGCCGCCGGGGCCCTCCTCTAGCCCGGAGTGCGCTCCCGCTGGGCCCCGCCTAAGGCCCCGCCCCACCGCCAACGTCACTTGTTATGTCTCGCTTGGGGTTACGGCCACAGCCGGTCCTTTGCTCAGGAGACGACAGTCGCGGCCTCCCAAGGTAACCGCGGGTTGGGTTCGGCAGCGGGGACCCGCGGCGGCCATCCGAGCGGGCGGGCGCAACGTGGCTAGGGGGCGACCAAATAGCCACCTGGGGAGCCATCTCGGGCCTGTTTTTCCTTTATTTCTCCAGGACCTTCTCCTGTGTGCACCCCATTGCCCTCTGCAGAGACCGCGACGCCCCCTCCCGGGTCGGGCTGCTGTGCCCGCCCGCCTGAAAGGCGCCGCCCGCGCCGGAGCGAACCTGGAGCCACTACCGTTGCCGTGCCTGCCGCGCTTCTCGCGGAGCCTGGGTGGCCAGCGGGGCCTGGGCCCTGGGCATCGGGCGCGGCGCTGCGGCGTCCACTCCTCTCCGCGCGGGGCCCCGGGCCTGGCCGGGCCGAGTGCCGCGCCCTCCTGACTCGCCTCCGCGGGATCCCCGCCTGCCCCTCCGGCCCCGCCTGCAGCCCCAACCCTGTTTCCTTTGTGGATCGGAAATATATTTTTGGCTTACCCGTTCCCCTGGAGATCACGGTGCTGGAAGGACTACCCCACCACCTCGGTCAGTGCCCCCTGTCTGGGCGGGCTCTCTCCGCACTCCTTTCCTTTCAGTGTTTAATTGATGGGGCTTTAAAAGTTTTTTTCCTTTTATTTTTCTCGTTTCTTGACTGGAAGGCCTGGAGTGAGGCTTTGCGCCTGTGCCCCTCGTCGTCCGGCCCTCCACCGCTGATACCCAAGTCCACCTGCCCCAAGCCGGGGATGTTCCGACAGTGACGGCGGCGAGGGCCGAGCCGCACTCTCAGATCGTGCCCTCACCCAGGACGGTGTGAACGCAAACTCCCCCACCCTCCTCTTTTTCAAAGTCGGAGCTCTCTGCAAAGAGAGGAGACGCCCGGAAAGATGTGGCTGAAGCTTTTTTTCTTGCTCCTCTATTTCCTGGTCCTGTTCGTCCTGGCCAGGTTTTTTGAGGCCATTGTGTGGTATGAAACTGGCATCTTTGCCACCCAGCTGGTGGATCCGGTGGCGCTGAGCTTCAAGAAGCTGAAAACCATTTTGGAGTGCCGAGGACTGGGGTACTCGGGGCTGCCCGAGAAGAAGGATGTGCGGGAGCTGGTGGAAAAGTCAGGCGAGTATCGGGCTACCCTGATGTCTTCTCCACCCGAGGTGGGGAGCGACCTGTACTTCCTCGTACCTGGTGGTACCCCAGAATGAGGCCTTAGCTGGAAGAGTTAAGCCGAGTCCTCCGAGAGCTGCCCAGTTTTTCTTTGTCTACGTTTTCTACAAAACACATGTGAATCCCCGTTTTGAGAAGGAATCTGGAATTATTTGTGGGGGTATAAGTGTGTCTTTTCAAGGTTATTTTAAAGTATAACAGTTTAAAGTGCACCTTCTTAGCATTGTTTACTACGTTCACTGATTTTCTCAAAATTCGAGAATGTTACAAACTGGAAAGCATTATTATTTGTCAGTTGAAAATCATAAGGATATAAGAAAAACCACCAACCTTGTCTGAAGATAGCAATATTTGTCACTTTAATAAAAGCAGGTTACTTACAGGGAACATATTATTGAAATATTTAATGTCAAAGAGGCATTTAGGCCTAAGATTTAAATGTAAAATAATGAATTTAAATAGAAAGTGTACTACTGTACAGTATTAGTTTTTCATACTTTAAGGGTGGTGAAAATGAGGTGATTTTTTTTTTTTTTTTTTTTTTTTTTTTTTTTTTTTTTTTTTTTTTTTTTTTTTTTTTTTTTTTTTTTTTTTTTTTTTTTTTTTTTTTTTTTTTTTTTTTTTTTGGTGAATGCCTACCTTGTTTTTTTTATATTCTGTTAGGGCTTTTTTAAAAAACCTTGTATTTTGGATGTAAACTTTTTTTCCCTTCCGTGTCACAGGCACTGCTGCATCAACTTAAATGAGCTGAGAAATAGAATTGAAATAGTGCTAAGAGAATACCATGTTAAAGAATGCATTTTCAATGACTGTTGGTTTTGGGGTAGGATTGGGTAAAAACTATGGTTATTTTTTTTTCCACCCCTGCATAAAGCATATCCTTGTTCAGATACACGTCCTTGGAGGGGAATGTACTATCATTTAAGAAAGGCATTCTAGATTGCTGTAGATAACAGTTGAAACTGATGATTATCATTTTTTGTTGTTGTTGTTTCAAGTATAGCTGTCAGCTGTGTCTTTTGAAAGAAAAATATTTTCTTTATTTAGTACCCTATAGCTGTATAGTATGATAGACAAGAATATTAACTCCAGAGGATTTAGCACTCACATACTTGCAAGTTAAGGGTTATCATACTCATATGTCCCTACTGGGATAGAGGATGGAACCCTCTCTGTAACAATGATATATTTTTCTTTAGAGGAAACATAAAATTGTCTATTACTCTTGCCTCTTGTTTACTGACTGGTTAATGGTGACTTTTATATTTGGGTGGGGGGAATGGAATAAAGTAGAAGATCTCTAATAAGTAAACTCTCTAGGTTTAGAAATGTGTCTTAACTGCCAAAGCCAAATCATTTTTCATGGTAAAATAGTTTGCTAACAGTTTTTTTCCTTTTGACTTTTATTTAATGTTGCCTTCCTTTGGGTCTAAAAATATTTGTCACTTTTGACGGTACAGGGGTGTGCATATCACTTAAGTAAAAATACAGCCTACAAATATATGAGTCAGATTACACATTGTATAGCAGAGAGGCCTTGGTGTAGCAATTTAATTTTATAATTTAAAAATTTGTTGTGCATGGTTTTGCTGCTCTGATGATAAAAGTGCTTATTTTCTCAGGTTTAAAATTTAAGGCACAAGTTAAAATGATTTGACATTAGTGTTTTCCTTAAGTTTTTATTTGATGATGTAAGCTCTAAATTTATACTGTTAATTTGTGTTTGAATATGGAGTTTGATTTCATAGGTGATCTTTTGTATCTAACCTCCAAGTCATATAAGCTCTATTGCTATTTTAAGCATATGGTGATGGCAAATTCTGTAAACTCATTTCTAAATGTAAGTCACAAGTATATAAATCATACTGTTTAAAAATTATTGAAGCCTGGATATGTTACATATAAAACTAAATAATATTTTGTTAGCTTTTGCATTAGTAGAAATTTAGTAATTCCCTAATAAATTATGTGATGACCCTCCCCCCTCCCAGATTATAAACCCCACAAGGAGATGGATTTTGTCTTTGTCCATTTTTGCCTGGCACACAGTAGGTTCTTATTACGTATTTACTGAATGTATGGATCTTAAATGGGAATATTCAGGTTCTACTCATCTATAGAGTGCAGTGACAGTATAATATGATTTTTAACATTGTAAAATGAAATTAATCATTGGAGTTGGGGAACGAGGGATTTTTGAAATCTTATTACTGTTATTTTTTTCAATCTTCAGGTGACTTAATGGAAGGTGAGCTCTATTCTGCACTCAAGGAAGAAGAAGCATCTGAATCTGTTTCTAGTACCAATTTCAGTGGTGAAATGCATTTTTATGAGCTTGTAGAAGACACAAAAGATGGCATCTGGCTGGTTCAGGTATCAGAAACAACGATAGAAGTGAATTTATTTTTACCAGAATAGCATTCCCCAGTTGGTAACACTTCTGTGTACTTATGTCAGGTTTCTTAAACATAACTCAGTTCCCATAGGGATGCTCCAGTGTCCCCTTAAAGAGGTGCCGTAGACTGAGGAAAATGAAAATTGAAGAGTGGGTGATGGGAAAGGTTGGGGAAAGAGGGTTGACTGCTTTGTTTAGAATCAGCAGAAGCAAATTCATTTTAGTTTAAGTAAGAAGCACACATATATATTCCTTTAATTTAGTGATTTGTACTGTTTCTCTTTTTATAAAATGCAGTTTTTAACTCAGTGATCCAAATAATTTTTATAGCTAAAAGAAGAACCTAAAGTAGAAAAAAGGTAAAGGAATCCTTCCATAATGAGGTAGCCAACTTTTGTGACTGTAAACAAACTATTGTAGGGAATGGAGACTGCTCATTACTTTGCCTATGAAATTCATGATACCGTAATTTTAAGCCCTAGCTCCCATGAAAACTGTGATGTTTAATTAGCATATTAGACTTTTAGAGCTATGAAGGACTTTAAAAATAATCTTTTATCCCAAAGTATAGTTTATGTACCATTCATGGTAAATAAGTGGGCACATATTATCTATCATTTACATATTTTAATGTAAATCAGAAAAATCAATATATTGAACATATACTTTCTTAAATAATCACTTAGGGCTAGGCTAAAGTTATTTCAGTTTTTAAAATGTAAGTTCCTTAAAGTATGATACTAAGTAAATTAACAGCATGAATTCAGCTAAAATTATGATTTTGAACTAGGATCAAATCCCAGGTCCCCTCATTTCCTGTCCAGTGTTCTTGTCATTTCACACTGGGGCTGGCAAAGTTTGATTTAGGGTATAAAAAAACAAAATAACAATGTTTTCGTATATCTTTCATTATGGGAACAGGACTGTAGAATGTGGTAGAAAAGCTGAGCTCAGAGACCTTAGGTGCAGATCTGGTTCTGTCACTGATTTCTTTATGATGGTGAATAGGCTTCTGTTGCACGTGGTCTCAAATAAATACATACGTATCTAAAGAGAATGGAATAATACCGTAGTTCACTAGGCTAAAGGGCTAAGGTTTGGGGATTCTTCAGGTGATTACATTGGATATCCATGACCTGTCCTTTACTTGCAATCTTCCTATTGTGTTTGACTTACTACCCTCCAGATAATCTAATTCAGTAATTTAAAGTGAATTTATTTTCCAATTACAGTTGATGTACAATGTTAGTTTCAGGTGTACAAGATGGTGATCAGGCATTTGTCTACTTTACAAAGTGATCACCTTGATAAGTCGACTATGCACCTGACACCATATGTGGCTATTAAAATATTATTGATTGTATTCCCTATGCTCGACTTTATGTCCCTGTAACTATTTTTATAACTGGCAGTTCGTACTTTTTTATTTTTTTTTCTTAATGCCTTTCAACTTTTTCACCCATCCCCCTACCCGCCCTCCCATCTGGTGACCATCAATTTTTTTCTCTGTATCCATGAGTTTCTTTCTGTTTTGTTTGTTTACTTTGTTTTTTAGATTCTCTATATAAGTGAAATTATATGGTATTTGTTTTACTCTCTCTCTGACTTATTTCACTTAGTATAATACTCTCCAGGTCCATCCATGTTGTTATAAATGGTAATTTTTCATTCTTTTTATGGCCAAGTAATATTCTGTTGTGTATATGTACCCCATCTGTGTCCAGTTGTCTATCCATAGACACTTTAGTTGCTTCCATCTTGGCTGGTAAATAATACTGTGTGGACATAGGGGTGGATTTTCTTGTCAAATAAGTGTTTTGGATTTCTTCAAATAAATACCCAGAAGTAGAATTGCTGGGTCATATGGTAGTTATGTGATTTTTTGAAGAACCTCCATACTTCTTTTCAAAATGGCTGCACCAATTTGCAGTCTCATCAACAGTGCAAACAGGTTCCCTTTTCTCCACATCCTCGCCAACAGTTGTTGTTTATTGATTTATTGATGGTATCCATTCTGTCAGGTGTGAGGTGATACCTCATTGTGGTTTTGATTTGTATTTCCCTGACAATTACTTACGTTGAGCATTTTTTCATGTCTTTTGGCCATCTCTGTTTTCTTTTTGAGAAGTGTCTAGTCAGGTTTTCTGCCTATTTTTAAATCAGATTATTTGTTTTCTTTGGTGTTAAGTTGTATGAATTCCTTATATTTTGGATATTAACCCCTTATCAGATGTACCATTGGTAAATGTCTTCTCCTAGTCTTTAGTCTTTTTGTTTTGTTGATGGTTTCCTTTGCTGTGCAGAAGCTTTTTGTTTGATGTAGTCCCATTTGTTTATATTTTCTTTTGTTTCTCTTGCCCAAGGAGATATATAAAAAAAATACATATTAAGAGTGATGTCAAAGAGGTTACTGTTTATGCTTTCTTCTAGTTTTCTGGTTTCAGATCTTACATATTACTCTCTAGTTCATTTTGAGTGTACTGTTGTATATGGTATAAGAAAGTGGACCAGTTTCATTTTTTGCATGTATCAGTCCAGTTTTCCCAACACCATTTATTGAAGAGGGTGTCTTTACCTCATTGCATATTCTTGCCTCCTTTGTTATAAATTAATTGACCACATTGGCATGGTTTAATTTCTAAGCTCTCTGTTTTGTTTCATTGATCTGTGTGTCTGTTTTTATGCCAATACCTGCAGTTTTGATTGCTCTAGCTTTGAAGTATAGTTTGATATCAGGGAGTCTGATACCTACAACTTTGCTCTTCTTTCTCAAGATTGCTTTAGCTATTCAAGGTCTTGTGATTCCATATATATGTTAGGATTATTTATTCTAGTTCTGTGAAAAATGTCAGTGGTATTTTGGTAGGGATTGCATTGAATCTGTATGTATCTTTGTAATTAGTAATTTTTAAGTTCAGCAAAGGGAGAACCTGGGAGGGTATAGTTCATACCTTATCAATCAAATTCTAGTTTATTTTTGTGTTAATTAGTTGGTATTGAAAAATAAACTGTAGCACCTTTAAAGTTTTATAAGTAAATTGTTATTCCACTTCTTTTCCCAGATATTTATTTCTGATAGTCTGATTAAGGAGAACTTACTGATTTTGATAACTTTAGTTTTATTACTGAGGTTAAGTTGAATAGCCAGCCCTACTGCCCCGTGTTCTGTGTTTAAATGTTTGTCCACACATTCAATGTTACCATAGAGATGAATGGTAAAAATGCTGAGCACCTTCCAAACCTGGGAAAGCCAGGTCAAAAGTCTGGAAATCTTTTGGTATGTATATTGGGTGTTGTTACCTGTACACAACAAACATATTCTGGTTCACTAATTAGCAACTTATTCTTCGCTTATAAATTATCTAATATTTTTAATGTCCTATTGAAGGTATCCATGGATTTAACTCCCATATTATGTGACAAAGTTTACAAAATATATGTATGCAAGACCCTCAAGATATATCAGGAACATAAACCAGGCTAAGACCTTTTTCATTCAGGCTAGCTCGAATTCCATTTGGGAGAGTTAGGCTTTAAATAAATAAATATTTAATATAACATCAGTTTGTGGAAAGTGCTAAGAAGAAAATAAGCTAGGTCAGTTAGGGTAAGAAGATGTGGAGTGGCAAGGAATTCTCTGATAAGGTTACAATTAAATGAAGATGAAATAATGAATGATAGTGAATGTTAGCATTATAAATTCTAATCACTGAATTATTATTGTCTGAATATTTTTAAACCTAATAGGTATTAATACTTTAAAATGATTTCTTAGAAAAATGGAATGTATTTATGCGGTTTTCTGTGCGTTAATGATGCAGTAGGAGACAAACATAAACACTTAATTTTTCCAGTGACCTTCAAGATTTGAACTTATCAGCACTATCTGGCTCGTATTCATTGAGACCAGTGGCTTTTATCTGTCAAATGGCTGAATCGGGTTGAAAGAACAGTCTCTGGTAGGACACAGAAGACTGAGACTGAAACCCTGTCGTTTGCACTCTGAACTCACCAGCTAATCTATCAGCACAGAAACTTTGGTGTAAGCTCTTAAAAGAAAGCTTTTCTTTTTAAATTAAAAATATCTACTAGAAATAGAAGAGAAATATTTTCTTGGTTGCTTGTCATTTAGCTCAGGTGATATTTATCTAATCTCTTATAAAAGATAACTCTTAAAAATTAGTTTTTAAGAGTTTGAATTACTGTTCTTTTCTCTCATTATTTTAGAAGAAGCTGTCTAATTTGTTCACTCTATCTTTTTTTAAGTATATTTTAATGATTGTGCTATTACACTTGTCCCATTCTTTTTTCTCCCCTTTATTCTCCTCCACCCAGTACCCCCATTCCCTACAGCATCTTCCCCCCCTTAGTTCATGTTCATGGGTCATACATACAAGTTCTTTGGCTTCTCCATTTCCTATACCGTTCTTAACATTTCTCTGTCTACTTTGTACCTACCAATTATGCTTGTTATTCCCTGTACCTTTTCCCCTTGTTTTTTCCCCTTATCCTCCCCCTCCCCACTGATAACCCTCCACAGGATCTCCATTTCTGTGATTCTGTTCCTGTTCTAGTTTGCTTAGTTTGTTTTTGTTTTTAGGTTCAGTTGTTGATAGTTATGAGTTTGTCATCATTTTACTGTCAATAATCTAATCATCTCCCTTTTCTTAGATAAGCTCCTTTAACATTTCACATAATAAGGGCTTATTGGTGATGAACTCCTTTAACTTGGCCTTACCTGGGAAGCACTTTATCTTCCCTTCCATTCTAAATGAAAGCTTTGCTGGATAGAGCAATCTTAGATGTAGGTCCCTGACTTTCATGACTTGGAACACCTCTTTCCAGCCCCTTCTTGCCTATAAGGTCTCTTTTGAGAAATCAGCTGACAGCCTGATGGGAACTCCTTTTCAGGTAAGTATCTCCTTTTCTCTTGCTGCTTTTAAGATTGCTCTCCTCATCTTTAATCTTGGCTAATGTGATTATGATGTGCCTTGGTGTGTGCTTCCTTAGGTCCCACTTCTTTGGGACTCTCTGAGTTCCCTAGAGTTCCTGGAAGTCTATTTCCTTTGCCAGATTGCAGAAGTTCTCCTTCATTATGTTTTCAAATAAGTTTTCAATTTCTTGCTCTTCCTCTTCTCCTTCTGGCACCCCTATAATTCAGATGTTGGAACGTTTAAAGTTGTCCCAGAGGTTCCTAAGCCTCTCTTTTTTTTGTTTGAATTCTTGTTTCTTCTTTCTGTTCTGGTTGAATGTTTATTTCTTCCTTCTGGTCCAAATTGTTGGTTTGAGTCCCTGTTTCGTTCCCTTTACTGTTGGTTCCCTGTATCTTTTTCTTTATTTCACTTTGCATAGCATTCACTTTTTCCTCTATTTTGTGACTGTACTCAACCATTTCTGTTAGCATCCTGATTACCAGTATTTTGAACTCTGCATCTGATAGGTTGGCTGTCTCTTTATCGCTTAGTTCTAATTTTGGAGCTTTGATCTGTTTTTTTCATTACTGCCATATTTTTTTTTGTCTTGGCCCAGCTGTTATATTGTAAGTGGGGGAGCCTTAGCTATTCACCAGGGTGGGGCAACCCACTTTGCTGAGTTGTGGCTCTGTATGTGGGGGAGGGGTCAGAGAGGGAACGATGTTGCTTGCTTGGCTCTCCACTGACTTTTAGTCACTTTCCATGCTACCCACAATCAAATTGGGCCCTTCTGGTGCTGATTCCTGGGTGGTTGGGTCTCTCCAATGAACTCTCCTGTGAGGCTGGGAGTTTTTCCCGCTGCTGCAACCTCCACAGATATTTACAGTCAGAGGTTTTGAGGCTTTATTTCCCCATGCTGGAATCCTGAGTTGAGGGTCTGTCTCGCTCCCCAGTTGTTCTTTCCAGTTATCCCACACGCTAATATGGGACCCCCTGGTCCTCCAGCCACTGCCTTGCAGTGTTCTCTCTGCCCTAGCTGCCTGTCACTGCCCTACCCCTCCTACCAGTCTGAATGAATGTTTAATTCCTTGGTTGTTGAACTTCCATACAGTTCAATTTTCTGACAGTTCTGGTTTGTTTTGTTTTTAAGTTTGTTGTTGTCCTTCTTTTGGTTGTGCGAGGAGGCAAAGTGTATCTACCTATGTCTCCATCTTGGCTGGATGTTCTTTTTCTGGAGTTTTGATCTGTTCTTTTATTTGGGCCATATCTCTTTGTCTTGGTACATCTGTAATGTTGTAACAGGTGAAGCCTTAGGTATTCACCAGGGTGAGGCAACCCACTTCATGGCATTGTGGCGCTGTATGTGGGGGAGGGGTCAGAGAGGGAATAACGCCCCTTGCTCAGCTCTCCCTTGCTTTCAAGAGACTTGGCAGTTTTTCCCACCACCACAACCCCCTCAAGTTTTTACAGCCAGAGGTTCTGAGGCATTATTTCCCCCAAGCTGGAACCCTAGGTTTCACTGTCTGTCTCACTACCCAGTTGGTTCTCCTGGTATATCTACCATCCCCTACCCTTCCAACCCCTACCCCCCTGCCGAATGTGGGCCCCTGGTCCATCACCCACAGCCTAGTCTGCCAGACACAGCCTTGCCTTATGTCCTCTCTACACTGGCTGCCTGTATTCACCCCTCCTACCAGTCAGGATGAATGTTTCTTTAACTCCTTGGTTGTCAGTTTTGGTTTTTAAATGGGTTGTTTCTTTCTTTTGGTTGTGCCAGGAGGCAAAGAGTGTCTACCTACACCTCCATCTTGGCTGGAACTCTTTTTTTTTTTTTAATCTGTGAGGATACAAAGATCCCCGCCAGTTCAGTCCTCTTCAAACTGCCTTTATTTTAGGTATCCTGTATAAGAAATAGCTAAGCATACCCCAGTTCTCTCTTCTTTTGCTCCTAGTTTTTAGTATCATCTGTGTCATCCTGACACAGATGGATTATAGTTAGTTTCCTTTTGTATTTATTGAGAAAAAATGTAATTAAGTAGCATATGACTCATAATTAGCACTTTAAACTTCATGTGTTATTTTACTGAAAGGATGTATGGATTTATTTATTTAGGGAAAATGTGACTTTAATAAATGGGCATATGAGCCCTGGCTGGTGTGTCTCAGTTGGAGCGTAGTCCTGTAACTGAAAGCCTGCAGGTTCAGTTCCTGGCCAGGTCACAAACCTAGGTTTCAGGTGCAATCTCTGGCCTGGGTGCGAACGGGAGGCAACCAATCAATGTTTCTCTGTCTCCCTTCCTCTTTCTCTAAAAATCAGTGGAAAAATGTCCACAGATGAGGATAAAAAAATAATTAATAAATGTGTATATGACTTAGCTATTCTATTAGTTGGTCAGTTCTTTACTTTTCTGGAATGAATTGATTGATAATCTAGATCAATTATCTTTTTTGGTGACACTTCATATGGAATGACACTATGAAAGGAAAAATGAATTTATAATTTATTCAGTTCATCCTATATTTCTTATGATATCTATCTTCTTATAATTCATGAGTTTGTTTTCTGAATAATACATGTTAAAGATCTTTATATTTTCCTCCTCTTAATTGTTTGAAGATGTATTTGTGCTCATGAATTATCCTTTTGTTAAAATAGAGTATTAGGATACTCCTTTTCATGTCAAGCTTTTCTGTGTCCATCTTACATTCCCTATAGTGTGAGGTGAAAGGAACTAACCTGTTTTCTAAGAGTTCTTTCTAACATTCTGTTAGTTCCTGCTTTGTTTCTAACCCAAGCTTATTTCATTAGCTGTTTTTCAGTTTTGTGGATTCTTTGATTCTGCTGCCACCCAGTCTTCTTAGCATCACAAAACAGAAGACAATTACTTTTCTTTCAAAAGATTCTTAGAGAGGCAGATAAAAGTGGATATGCTTTTGAAATGGAAGAGTTTGCATAGTTAATGGGTTTTATGGATTTATCCTTATCTTAACATTTCTATTTCTGTGTTGTGACTTTTATTCAAAGAAGTGCAAAGAAGGATTGTGATATTTGTTCCCTACTTACTGGCTTTGTCACATCTTAAGGAATTTAACATCACTGGAATTGAGATAGCAGTGAAAAGTATCATAGTATTTGAAGTAAAGCTTTGCATCAATATCTACTGAAGTATTATGCTAATATATTTTCTGTTGGACTGAAAAGAGTTAATAGCTGTTTTAAAATCTGTTCATCTTTGCTCCTAGGTAATAGTTGTCCAGGAAGATTCTAACCTGTTTATTCCTTTCTTGACACTACTATAAATGCAAAATATAGTCAAACCTCAGTTCTCAAACGTCTTGGTTCTTGAACAGCGTGGTCCTTGATCAAGCTGTTCACATACACAAAAAAATGCCTCACTTGTCTAACAAAACTTCGGGTCTCAATTCTCTACCCAACAACCCTTTTAAGCATAAAAGGGTACCTGTGTGATCAGTCGCGTGCCTCTCGGGCTACACACAAAGGAGATTCAGTTTTCCAAAAATCACTTCTCAAACAGTTTCCAGAATGAATTAAGTTCGAGAACCGAAGCTCCACTGTATATGGCCAGCCACTTTATCCTTTATTTTGTGTTAGTAAAAAACTTTTGTTTTTATTCATAAAGAAAGCTTGTGAGAAAACCAAAGAAACAATTAAATACCATTGAGTTTTGTTTTTGTCAATCACTTTTCTGCACTTTTAATGTTTTTATAAAATTTGGGCATATATTTAGGTTAGTCTATGATTTTGAAAGAAGAAATTTCCTGTTAAAATGAAATACTGAGATGCAGAACATATTATTGCACAGCACTCCTGTCCTGTGCAGTTATGTTATTTAATTTAGCTTAGATGTTTCTGTATGGGGATTAATAATAATAAAAGGCATGCGCCAAATGTTCTGATTAGTAATAAAATCCACCTTTAAAATCTAGGCAAAAGTCTGTGGCTTTTCTTCCACCAATGTAACACCTATAGTACATGTGGAAGACAGTAGGCAATAATCTGAGGTCCAGTTTTTCTTTGTAAGTTTAACTGGACTACACAGGTTGACATCAGAAGGTATGAGCACTTGGCATCACACACTGTCCAACCCAGTTCCATCCGGTGATGCTGGCACCAGCTCATACCATTTCATGAAGGTGATTGTTAACATCTCTTCCCAACTCCATATTTAGAGATATCATGTTGCTAACTTGAAGTAGACCATCTGGCATATTTACACTACGGAAATCAGCAAATCAGAGCCTCCTGCTTCTTCTGGAGAGCTAGTTAAACATTCATCAGCAAACCACTGGTTCCATCCATTCATTCAGCCATCTAAGAGATACTCAAATCTAATGTCTGCCAGTTGAAGCTTGAGCTGAGCACTGAGGGCACAAAGACGAATAATGATAGTCTGTGCCATAAATAAAACAGCTTATAGTTTGGTTAACTGAAATGTGTGGGCCAGTAAAAATCTTAATATATAGTTGATTATCTTTCCCATCTGAGTTAGATGGTACATGAGGGTGCTAGCATCTTAAGGGATCCTAAAGAAGTGTATTAGACAATGAAGTGGAACCTAGGAAAATTGCAGTAGTTTCGCAATGGAAAAAGTATGTTTTTAAATATACTGGATAGGAAGTCTTTATGTTTAGGATTAAAAACACTGATGTGCAATTGCAAAGCAAAATACTATTTACGATAATGTTTGTCCGGAAAACATTCCAGATGACAGGTAGTCGGGAAAGGGACTTTTTCATTATAACATAATTAAAAACTTGGAGACTTTAGAGAATCTATATAATCTGAAATAGAAGAATGAGTTACTGAACCATAAAAAGTTAAAATTGTTTGGTTCAATATAAATATTTAACGAGTACCCACATGAGTTAGGCTAGCTGCACTACACTGGCTGCAGAAAATACAGTGGTGAGCAAGTGTCAGGATGCCCGCAGATACGTTGGGGGTGGGGGTGGGCGGGTGAAAAGTTTGCTTCACCTGTAGCCTTTTGCCAAATCTGTCCCAGACTTGGAACTTAGGCCATACGTTTATCTAGTTTTTTTCCAGTCTCTGATGATGTTCCCATAGGAGTAGTCAACTGCCGAGAAAGATGCCTCCTTTCTTAACAAGGCCAGAGCGTGAATGACTCTCGGAATCATTGTGCATTCTGTTGGGTATGAGCTATAGTTGGGAACTCTTACTGGTGCAACACAGTAGTAATAGACTTAAAGTATTTTATTATGCCATGTGACTCAGCTAGATGAGTTATTTTAGGAAAATATTAAGATTTTTAGTGGTTGTTTAATTCAGCCTCCACCACATTTAATTTATGATAGCACTTCAGTTGAATGATTTGACTATTTAGGACATTGGACAAAATAATTTCTAATTGCATAAACATAACTCTGGAGTCAAATAAAATGCTTTCATGTCATGCCTAGTAGATCTTTCATTTTTGTGTGGCTTTCCCAGTCAGGGATCATTAAACTCTTCAAAAGCATGTGTTGGAACAGCTTGCTGGATAAATAGGCTCTAGGGTTAAACATTGTCATGTACTTGCCACAGGGGTGTTCCTGCCTCTCTTCACTCACTCCTGTTGTCTGTGCTGCAGCCTGAGTGCCTGGGAATAACCTCGTCTCATTCTTTCTTCCTTTCCTAGCACTGGAGCTCTTATAAATCTGAAAGGTACCTGTGCAGTGATCAGGATCTTTACTGAAAGATGCCCCTAGACTTAGGGCCATATCTCATATTGATTAAAGCACCTCTTGATTAATCCCTTGATGCAATATCATTTTAAATGCAGACCTGAAACATTTGGGTTATTTGCAGCCTTGAAATGGGAGTGAAATGGGAGTGAAAGGGAGTTCCTTTTGTTGTTGCTGTTGACACTATTAAAGATGTCCCCCACTCCCCCACCCCTTTAGGTAGGAAGGCAGAACAGGGAATGTGGTAATATGATTGCACAGATGCTTCTTAACCCTGAGTAATTGAAAAATAACTTCAAGATTTCTTTGATTACTTGACAGAAAGAACTACTATATTGACTCTTGAATGGTAGAAAAAAAAAAGAAAAGAAATGCCTGTCTTGCTTGATCTCCCTTATTCTTCAAGTAAAATTTATACAGCACATTTGGACCATGAAAAAAAATGCAAAGCTAGGGACTCAAATGTAACCAGCGTAAACCTCCTCAGAAAGAGCTTTCATCTCCTAAGACCATGTCCTCAAATTGCCCTCTTTCTGGTTACATCAGCTGTCTGAGCATTTGAATAATTACTTGTGTCTCCCTCAATAAGATCATTTATTGTCACTAACAATACTTGTTAGTACTTGTCACTAACAAGTACTAACAAAACCATTTGTTTATGCCCTAAATTGTATTTGTGTGTTCATTAAGCATCAAAGTTATGTTACAAAATGTTACATATACATGTATGTCTGTAGGTTTGGGGGTGATGACATCAATGATATATGGCAGTGTTTATTGGACTGTTGGCACATAAGTGGCATTTTTCACCGCCATGTGCTCTGTCTCCTGCTGTTGCCCTTGCAAATCTGTTAGACTTCCAGCAGAGGGGCCACAGATGAGGTAGCTGTACCATCTCCTGCCTCTCCCCGGGAGTTGACTATTGGCACTCATTTCACACACACCCCATGCGATTTCACTTCCTGGAGGCTTTGTGAACATGAAAATAGCCTTTCCTTCCAAAAAGATTAGAGGCCCTCAGAGTATTGTGTTATGATTTTGAATTAAATAGTACTAGTAATATAGCATTCATGAAAAATAGAGTATGTACACCCTGGGCTTAAAATAAATCAAATGGATGTTTTCATGAGGGCGTTTTTGGGTTTCCTTTAAGTTCATATTTAGTTATTTTTGTTCGTGTTTTTGTTTTTAATAAATATTCTTTTATTTTTTTTACTGGTATCTTTATTGGAATTCTGCCTTCATTTAAAGCAGGAAAGTTAAAGAATAAAGGGGAAAAGTATGAACAATTGCAAAGGCTAAGAAAAAAACTCATTATATATTTTGAAGGTTAATTTACTTAAGTTAATTTAGTTTAGTCTTTTTTTTTTAAGAAATACTTTTCTTATCCCAATCTTGTGTTTGAAAGCTACTTGCAAGTTTGAAGTAGCAGTTCAGAAATGTAGAATGCATGATGGTGTTCTTTTTATGTGTTAGAACCATTCGTGATTGTTAAGAAAGGACCATGGAAGGAGTAGTATTGGTTTTAGTCAAAGCACTGTTTAATAGAAAACATGTGTTTGACTCTGGCTCCATAACCATGCTTATAAAAAAGTGAAATGTGAACTCATCAAATCCACATGTGATCATTTTAAGTAAGCTTTATTTGGATTATTATTTAAATTTCTCAGAGCAAAGAAATGACTCCAAGGGCCATTTTCTTACACCATATGGTGGAGAAAGGATGTGGCTGGCTTTTTAATATGGCTTTGACTCCCCTTCTTTGTAACTGCCACGGAGCGCCGGAGTTTAATGAATTGAGTTCAGTATTTTAGGTCTTTCCCAATTGGACAGTTGCTCCTTCTACAAGATTTCAATGATAATGTGATACAGTAAAAAAGAACTAGGAACAGAATATCTTTTTCAGAAAAGTGAAGTAATGTTATAAATGGTTGTTTTGACTCTAGGTAATTGAAATTTCTGTTCTTCTTTTGTGGAAAATAGGTCATAGCAAATGACAGAAGCCCCTTGGTGGGTAAAATCCACTGGGAGAAAATGGTGAAAAAGGTATCAAGATTTGGAATACGGACAGGCACTTTTAACTGTTCCAGTGACCCCAGGTAAGTTGATGAGGCAATTCTTAGAATTTGAGTTCTGACCGGAATATTTTAAATATATAAAATAAAATATCAGAAGCTTCTTTAAAATGAAAGGTATTTACAACATTTAGCATACTGTTAGTTACCCAGGTGCTTGATTAATAGTTTTTGATAAACTGGCAGTTACTTACTTTTTCTCTGAAATCTCTTTTCTCCTATCTGTTTCTTCTGTGTTCTTTTTAGTGGGGGGACTCCTGAGAGAACGCCTTCAGTCCTTTTTGTTTCACTCTTTCTGAAGTACCCCCAGAGGGACTTCAGCACATTCATGGCTTTAGGTGACACCTTTGTGCTGACCTAAGTCTTCTGTAACTCAGATCTGTGCTTTGCATTTGGCACTCACTTTCATCTGCCTTATTCCTAACATATCCTGTTGGCCAAACCCAGTGTTCAAATTCAGATTCATTCTCTTTTTTTTCTTTAAAAATTTTTTTTTAAAATTTGTTGATTTTTAGGGAGAGAAGGAGAGAGCAAGAGAAACACCAATTTGTGGTTCCACTTATTTATGCATTTATTAGTTGATTTTTGTATGAGCTCTGATGGGGGATTAAGCCTTTAATTTAGGCGTATTGGGATGATGCTCTAACCAACTGAGCTACCCGACCAGGGCATCCTCTTTTTCTTTAACAAACCCTGTGCCCTTTCTGCCTTTCCTTTTCTGTCTTTTATTGTTTGTTTTTTCCATTTTCTTAGGCAGTAATCCTTGTAGGCATATTTGTTTTTCTTTTTGTCATCTCCAGTATTTAGTCTGTCAGATGATTTCTTGTTTTATTATTCCATTATTTGTTCTTTATAATGCATTTTATTTCATTTCCTGATGCCACCAAGTTATAACTTCAGTTTGTCTGTTTATTAATTATCCATTCAATAACTATTTAATAAATATCATGGATAGCATGTTTTACTTAGTGCTAAGGAAGGGGTATATGATATGTATGTAGAAACCCCCACAACATAAGGTAACTTCTAATGTAGGTAGATGCACCTGATTTGTGTTCCTTATATGTGGCCACAATGGGAAACCTATTAGCTAGAGACAACCCTCCCGCACCGCTGCTGCTCCTCAGATTTTCCTGCCTTTCTCCTTTAGGCCTGCGTTAGCCTTAGTCCTCCTTACTCTCTCCTTGATTTGCTCACTCGTAAGGTGAGAGCTGTTGCAGCAGGATGCCCTAAGAGTTGGGGATAAGGAGGGAAGTTCTTGTATCTCCTGACTCACATTTAATCTCCTCATCTACCCACAAAGCTCCATCCCCATCTTCATCACAGAAACTTGATCATAGTTCAGTGCCTTTTGGTGAAATGTCCGAGACAGCCTAAGTACTTAGGAAAAGGAAATCATCATTATTTCTGTCTTTGTTTACAAAAAACAATTGCGTTTAGTCTGGTTCCATCATTCCCAGAGTCTAAGTGAAAGATCTCTTTTATCCCACTGGTGATTGCAATATCAGAACAAATGATAATGCTGGTTATTTTTATATTTTTCCAGGTTATGCCAAAAGTCAGTATTTTATTGAGAAGTATTTAGAATTGATTTTTTAAAAAATCAGTGAACTAAGTAATACATTTCAGTCCTGACAGGCATGGCTCAGTTGGTTGAGCATTGTCCCATAGAGCAAAAGGTCGCTGGTTTGATGCCCAGTAAGGACACATGGCCTGGGTTGCAGGCCTGGTTCCTGGTTGGGGTGCATGGGAGAAGCAATCCATCAATATTTTTCTCCCTGTCTTTCTCCCTCCCTTCCCCTCTCTCTAAAAATAAATAAATAAAGTCTTTTTAAAAATAAAAAATAATACATTTCAAACACAGCAGCTTATAAATATTAGGTTGACCAAAAAGTCAGGTTTTTTTCATAAAAGACACATTTTTCATTTTTACCAATAACTTTATTGATTTGGATATTTTGAGTATGTTGGCTATCTCCCGCATAATAGAAGTTGATTGTTCTCCACTAATGTCCTGATTTTATCGTTATCAACTTCAGCTGGTCTACCCAACTGTGGAGCATCATCCAGGGAGAACTCTCCAGCACGAAACTTCACAAACCACTTTGACCTGTTCAGTCAGTCACAGCATCTTCCATACACTGCACAAATCTTTTTTTGCATTTCAGTTACATTTTTACCTTTTTTGAAATAATAAAGCATATATGCCAAAAACATTGCATATTTTCTTCCATCTTCAATATTAAAGTTGCTACACAAAAATCACCAATTTTGTTAAGTTGTTTTAAGTGCACACTGATATGACAGCTGTCACAATACAATCTAACAAAATTGCTTTGAATGAAGTTGAAGACAACTAAGTGTTACTGGAGCCACCTTACAGAAAAAATCAAATGAACTTTTTGGCCAACCCAGTGTGTGAGAAAATATCAAGTAAAAACAAAAATACAAAAATGTAAAGTTGAAATACATATTACAGTCTAATATTGAAAGTTAGATAACATTAATAAAGAGTTCAAAAATAAAGTAAGCACAACATAAAATGAAGATAATCTATTAAGCATGAGACATTGAAGGAAATAGTAATATTTGATTTTTCTGGTGTAATCTTATAAAGCAAAATATATCAGAAGCATCATAATTGAGGCCAGTGGATTTTAGTGCAGATTTTTCTAGCTTCTTTTGAAAAGCTCTTTTTGATTCTGTACTAGCTGAAGAATGGTGAACATACATATAAGCTGCCTCTATACATTTTCCTCTAAATCCTTCATCTTCAAATAACCCCACCTTATTTAGATAAAGAGATATATTTTTGAGAAACATTTTGCTCTCTTGTTGGTTGAGACTATAATTTTTTGTTATTAAAGGAGCACTTTATCTTAATTTTCATCACCAAGGTGAAGGTTTTGATGCACACGTACTTGTATCAGTTCTAATCTGTCATGTTCATGTTTCCTTTCACTTAGAAAGTCTTCCAAGGTAAGAACTGTTCTTGCTATGGAAGCTGTGCTTAGTCAGGGTTTTTTCTTTCTTTTGAGGATTCTGGAGATACAGAAGAACAAAATAGTTAGAAGAACTGGCCAGGGAATAGTGTTACTCAGCAAGCGTTTTAATCATATTTTGAGTAATTGAGTCATCATTTTGATCCCAGATTTTTAAAAACACCAAATCTCTTTATTCCACTCTCATGTTGCCTTCTTTACTGTAGCTCCTTGTCTGGGTGGCTTCTGGGACAGCCTCCTCTGTCCAGTGGGCCAGTCCCGTTGCACAGCAGTACTTTCCTGACCTGTTTCACCCCCACAAGACCATTCAGGACCACCACCTCTGGGCAGTGTCTGACTGCCATGGCAGAAGTTTTCATTCCATTACAATAATAATAATAATCCTGTCATTATACAAGTGATCTAGCTCAGACAGCTGAACCCTTCAGCCGTCTATTCTCTGCTCTTTTTTTTAGAAAAAATAGATAATGAAGTGGTTGTATATCTTGTGGGGGTTGGAGAGATCAAAGTAAATGGGTCAGGGTACCTATTATGAGAGCCTCGGGGTAGGAGCCGATGGAATAAGCAGGGTAGGAGAGATTGGAGGAAGGGCCAGGAAGGCCAAGGAGGCTGGTGACTTCATCTGAAGAAATCACATTACATAAACAGAACATCAAGCATGCCACACCAGAAACTGGAGTACCGAAACTCACAAGCCATGTTTTCTGTCATTCTTGGTCTTCACATTCTCTGAGATCTCAAAAGATTACTTTAAAAACTAGAGGATATTTTCATGGTATTGTTACTGAATTTATTTAGACCATTAAAAAGCATTTTAAAATTTGACAGTAAAAGTTCTTATATGGATAAAAGGTAATATAACATTCTTTAAAAATAATTTGTACATTACTCTTTATTTCTAATGTTTAGCAGTAAGGTTTAAATCAATATGATATACTTTTTTGTGTATTGGATTTCTTTAGAAGAGTGTTTAGATAAATATATAATGGTATCCTGGTGTTTTATAAGTATTAGAGTGTTTTTCAAGTCTGGAAGATATGATTTAATTTGAAAGATACATGATAATATACAGAATTATTTTTTCCTGGCTCTTAAATTCTATCTGGAATGATAAACCTTAAAACTGTCACTTAGCTCTGAACTGAAAAGAAAGCACATAGTACATTTGTTTTCTTACATGGAAAAATAATATTCACTAAACTGCCTGTTTTATAGACTAAGGTTTTCTATCAGAAACACTCATTCAATTTATAATACAAAACAGAAGCCAAATATTCTCTAGAGTGGTTTCAAAGATACAAGAATGACCAAGAAGAGTAGGACTGTGTCATCATAAGTGTCATATGCAATTAAAAGATTAAAGCTATTTAAAGATATTTAAGTGTAAATAAGGCAATTATCTATATGTGCATTTGTTGATTTGGAGGATAAAAATAGAATTAATGTCAATGAATGACTGTCTTGCATTAGACAAATATATTGTTAAGGGGTAGAAGATATTTTATTTTTTTAGGCTATGTAATTCTCAAACCATTTCAGTTAAAGCAATATTGATATTGATGGAAACTTACCTTGTTAAGGAAGTGAATCAAGAGTTGTGGTCTGATTCTGAGCCACCCAGATAGTTTCCCAGAGTCATCACTAACCTTGACTTTATGACATAACACGTTGTCTTTGCTTCATTATTTATTTATTTACTTACTTATTGCCATCCATTTGCAAATCTGTAACAAACAAAATGCATCAACAGATAGTTGTTTGGACTCCAAAAAAGAAAATGTATCCATGTGGTAGGTTTTTCTCAACTTTTACTGAGGTAAATTTACATAGCAAAAAATTCCACAGGGTGGGTTTTTGGAGGAAAAAAAAAAACAACTTTTTTTTTTAAAGAGAACTATTTCATTTATAATCTCACCACTGTAATACAATGACCATTTTTATTTTTTTAGTATTTCCTCATTTGTCAATTAGAGGGAGAGTAGTGTCACAAATATTATAGTAAGAATCAGTCCGTTTCCAAAAAGACTGGAGTTGTGACCCTACTGGGTAAATCTAAACAAGTGATTTAATTTTAGATAATTCTTCTGTACTTACTCTTATAAAATGGGTCATCGTTGGACTGAATCTCTTCTTAAATCTTACTATTTTTGTTTCTTCTCTGTTAAATACTCCTATTCATGGTCTTTAGTAGAGAGATGAGAGAATACAAGACAATATGGGACTTGCTGCTTTGTAGGTGAGCTTTTGAGCACGTTGCTCTGTAAAGTGCCTGCGTGCATCAGGCATTGTGGTGGGTGCTTAGGTTACTAAATAAGCACAGCGTGGCACCTGTCATCACAGAGCCTGCACTCAAGTCAGGGACTGAGGCTGTAGGATGATCTGTTTCCTTCTCCCTTTGCTTATCTGAATCTAAACATTCTTGAGACCTAGTTTTGTTTCCAAACCTCCTGAAATTTTCACCAGTCCAAACTTAACAATGACATTCCCTTTTTTGAACCTTTTCTTAGCATTATTTGGAAATAGAATATATACAGTTTTATACTTCTTTTGTTTCCTTAATAAGATTTTAAATTCCTAATGATCAGGAATTATTTTCCTATTATCTCTTGGATCTTTTTGTGTTTGTTTGTTTTATAAGTGGCTTTTTATTATTATTTTTTAATTATTTTATCATCGTTCAATTACAGTTTGCATTTCCCCCCACCACTCCCCCGACCCCAGCTAAACCCACCTCCCTCCCTTGCTTCCACCCTCCCCCTTGGTACTGTCCATGTGTCCTTTACAGTAGTTCCTGAAAAACCCTTCCCCCCCTTGTCCCCTCCCTCCTCCCCTCTGATTATTGTTAGGTTGTTCTTAATTTCAATGTCTCTGGTTATATTTTGTTTGCTTTTTTCTTTTGTTGATTGTGTTCTAGTTAAAGGTGAGATCATATGGTATTTGTCCCTCACCACCTGGCTTATTTCACTTAGCATAATGCTCTGATGCTGAAATATTTGCTGATTCCCTTGATTTTTCAAGCTACATTTTTCTTTTAAAAAAAACCATAGAGATATGGTTTTGCTTTTCCTACACTACAAAAAGAGAGCTTGCAAAAAGAGAGCTTGCTTTTCCTCATGTACAAGCTGCCGGATATTGGTACTGCCTTTGATTTTGTAGAGGTTATTTGGTTTGGGGGAGAGAGAATCTTAAGCACTAAAGAACTTATCAGGGGAGGAGAGATTGTTCTCACAACAGTGAGGATGAGCAAGCTAGCTTATCTAGCAGCCTGGCTGTTTACTTACAGTTTACTCTCTTATAGATACTGCAAGAGAAGAGGCTGGGTACGATCCACACTCATTATGTCTGTTCCACAAACGAGTACTTCTAAAGGGAAAGTCATGCTTAAAGAATACAGTGGACGCAAGATTGAAGTAGAGCACATTTTTAAGTGGATAACTACTCATGCAGCTTCTCGGATCAAAACTATTTATAATGCTGAACATTTAAAAGAAGAATGGAACAAAAGTGATCAATATTGGGTAAAAATATACCTGTTTGCAAACCTTGACCAACCCCCAGCTTTCTTCTCTGCACTGAGTATAAAGTTTACTGGAAGAGTTGAGTTTATTTTTGTTAATGTGGAAAATTGGGACAACAGGAGTTACATGACAGATATCGGTGTATATAACATGCCATCATACATACTTAGAACTCCTGAAGGAATTTACAGATATGGGAATCACACAGGAGAATTTATATCTCTTCAGGCCATGGATTCATTTTTGCGCTCATTACAACCTGAAGTAAACGATTTGTTTGTTTTGAGCTTGGTTCTAGTTAATCTTATGGCTTGGATGGACTTATTTATCACACAAGGAGCTACCATAAAGCGATTTGTAGTTCTCATAAGCACTTTAGGGACATATAATTCTCTATTAATTATTTCCTGGCTACCGGTGTTGGGCTTTTTACAGCTCCCTTACTTAGATAGCTTTTATGAATATAGCTTAAAATTGCTGAGATATTCTAATACAACCACTCTGGCTTCCTGGGTAAGGGCAGACTGGGTGTTTTATTCTTCACACCCAGCCCTGTTTCTCAGTACATACCTTGGACATGGTTTACTCATTGATTACTTTCAGAAGAAGAGACGGCGCAACAACACTGATGAAGTCAATGCCAATAACTTAGAGTGGTTATCAAGTCTGTGGGACTGGTACACCAGCTACCTCTTCCACCCGATTGCTTCTTTTCAGAACTTCCCTGTAGAATCGGATTGGGATGAAGAACCTGACTTGTACTTGGAACGATTAGCTTTCCCTGACCTTTGGCTTCACCCGTTGATACCAACTGATTATATAAAAAACTTGCCAATGTGGCAATTTAAGTGTCTGGGAATCCAGTCTGAAGAGGAGATGTCGGAGGGTTCTCATGATACTGAAAATGACTCAGACATCGAGAGCACAGACACTTTTAGCAGTGAGAAGGAAGTGTTTGAAGATAAACAGAGCAGAGTTCACAGTTCTCTAGGAAGAGCAAGTCACTGTGGTGCTGAGGCTTGTTCATGTGCCAATAAAGACTGTCAGACCAGCCTGTATGAAAGGAAGGGGAGGTCATATGGGTCATCCAACACTAATGAAGATATGGAACCAGATTGGTTAACCTGGCCTGCTGATATGCTGCACTGTACTGAATGTGTTGTTTGTCTAGAGAATTTTGAAAATGGATGTTTGCTCATGGGGCTGCCTTGTGGTCATGTGTTCCATCAGAATTGCATTGTGATGTGGTTGGCTGGTGGCCGACATTGTTGCCCTGTTTGCCGGTGGCCTTCTTATAAAAAAAAGCAGCCATATGCACAGCGTCAGCCCTTGTCAAATGATGTCCCATCTTAACCATGTGCAATTTGTCCTTTATAAGCTTTGAGTATCTTACAGCTTGCCTTTTTAATGTTAGTCGCAACGTTTTTGTGGTTTGAAGTTTAGTTTAATGTTAGTGCAGTGACAGGAAATACACATTATGCTAATGTTGATGAAATTACTTGGTTGTGTGTCAATTGAATGCATACTTAATTGTAAAGATTTTTATTTACAACATTGGCAATTGAGAAGTTAATGTTTTGTTTTGTTTTTTTGTAAGCACAAAAGAAGTATGGTAGGAATTTATCCTAGCAAGACTTTATAAAGTAGGATCAAATTCTAATGGAATTGAGGCAATTTCTTATCCTAAATGTTTCTCTTTTTACAATCTTTGTCCAGCATCTCTTGGTTAAATAATGTATGCTCTAAGACATGAAATTAAAACAGATCTATGAAATAAATTATTTTAAAACCAGAAGATTATAGCTTTTCTAGTGTTAAATTGTTTTTGATAAGTTGTCTGAATTCTATAGGCATTTTACTGATTTATTAGTTTCACAGATAAGTCAAACATGATTCATGATTCATGTCGGGAAAAAAAAGACAAAAATTATGTTGCTGACACTGGCCTGTGGTGATGTTAGTCTATCTTTTAGGTTGGTTTGCTTTAATGGGAAGGAATTTAATGGTGGGCTTTTTTAAGTATTAAATCATTTGTGAGTATTTAGCATATTCATCTAAATACAACCAACTATAGTAATTAGCCACCTAGAGATTACTTTATATCTTTTTCCTGACTTTTTATTTTGAAAAAGTTCAAAATTACAGAGATGTTGGAAACACAGTATAATGAACACTCATTTCTTCATCTAATTCACTGAGTGTTCCCATTGTTACATTTGCTTTCTGTCCTCTGTGCATACTGATCATCTTTCTTTTCTCTGGTGGTTCTTCTTTTTCCTAATCCCTTTGAAAATATTAATAAATTTCAGTATTCATGATGCTTTACTGTAAATGTATCACTACGTAGCTCCCAAGAATAAGGGCTTTGTTTTTTTGACACAATCACCTTACCATTATCATTCCCAACAATTTTAACACTAATTTAATAATATCTAATATATAATCTATGTTCCCCAATTGCTTCCAAAATATTTTGTTGTATTTTTATGTGTTTGTTTTGTTTTCATGAACTCAGGCAAGGTTTATGCAGAGTGTAGTCTCCTTCCATTTATTCTTTAGAGCAGTTCTCTGCCTTTTTTTAAATTTCTTTTTTTTTTATGTCTTAACTAATACTAACATTTTTGAAGGGCACAGACTAGTTGTCTTATAGAATGTTCTACATTCTGGATTTGTTTGAATGTTTCTTCATGATTAGATAAAAATTAAAAATTTTGCCTAGATAAAATGTACTCCCCATTTGCTCGACATCGGGAGACACAGGTCACTTCAAGAATGAATTTGTGTGAATATCCTGTTTCTCGATGACCTTTAATCTAATGGTTTTAATATCCATTGGCGATTATTAACCTGAATCAGTTATTAAACAGTTGTAACATGGGGGTTTTCTAAATTTCATCCTACATTTATTAGCTGCATATTTGTGTATGTGAAGAAGAGCTTTCCATTTTCCACTTTTCTCTCTCACACTTTTAATATCACTATGGACTTACAGATTCTTTTTATATCCAATGTGCCAAAATTCATTATTTTTTTTGACACTCAAATCATCCCAGATTTGGTGAGAACACCCCCAAGCCAGCTTTTATGCCCTATTGGCATGTCCCTTTCAACCTTGAAGAACTTCCTTGCTTTTCATTGTAAAGTATTTCAGGCTCACTTAGAAGTTTCCCTGGCCCAGCCCTGTAATCAAATCATCTCTTCAAAATGTTCAAGTTTCATGGTGGACTTCCGCTGACTGCTCCCCAAAACAGTAAGAAGAATTTTCATAACGGATTGCTGCTAGGTCACTACCAGAAATACTTCTTTTCTTCATAGTGCATTCAGCCTCATTTTCATACACTAATGGAAACAGGACTAGCAGTTACTTTGTATTAATATTTGGGAGCTTTTAAAAACTTTTTTAAAAGGCAAACCTTTCTCCTTGTGCTCCAATTTTCCTTTTGAAGAAGAGTAATCATTATTGTAAATGTTAGTGTTGGCCCGAGTTCCACCATTGGCCCACTGGTCTTTTCTGTCATGCATTCAGTGAATATTCCAAATCTGCATGTCCAGGCGGATGGAGGCCTGTCCCCAGGTCTTCAATTTTATTTACAGCTGTCTGCTGAACAGCTCCTCCTGGGTGTTTTTTAAGTACTTAGTAAGTCTAAAACAGCTTTTCATTCTCTCTCTGCACCCCCAGGGCTCTCACGGTCCTAATTTCACTTAGTGGGTCATATGCATATAATATTGTCCATTGTGAAATATACACACAATATAGACATTTTAAAAGACAATTAAAATTTCTCCTCCATTCCTGGGCACACCAAACTTTGGAGACTACTAGCCTAGAAGATAAACCAATCTCAATAGTGGCTTTCAAGGCCCTTCGTCATCTGTTAATGATCCACATCTTAGACTTACTGGGACACTCTGTGCTGCTTGTCACTCCAGGGCCATGCTTTAGTTTTTCTCAGCTTGGTGCTTAGCTACATCCCCTCTGCCTGGTATTTTCACCCCTTCCTCTATACCTTGTCCTTTCCTGGTCTGTGTGTACCCTTCTTAGATCCCAGGGATACCTTGGACATGC
Source organism: Anoura caudifer (assembly GCA_004027475.1). Lineage (NCBI taxonomy): Eukaryota > Metazoa > Chordata > Mammalia > Chiroptera > Phyllostomidae > Anoura > Anoura caudifer. The sequence goes on along the minus strand of PVKU01008906.1, from coordinate 22,107 downwards.
CTGTCATACTTGGCTGCATTGTATTAAAACCACATGCATCTTTTTTGGGAGTGATACTCCCTTAAGATATGAACTGGGCTTTATTCATCTAATTATCCACAGTTATGGCATAAAGTAGAGACAATAGACATTAGACATACAATAAAAATGTTATTAGACATACATTGATATTAGACATACAATAAAAATGTTATATGAGATCACAGAGAAAACAGTTGCCAAAGGTTCAGTTCTCCAGGGAAGCGTGACTCATCCTTAATTGTTAAGCATAGCAAATAATGCTTTTATCAGATTTTCCTGGAGGTGGAGAATTGGAAATATTCAAGGTTGACAGACTCTAAACTTTAACTGTGTTTAAAAAGAGAGTTTGAATTCTAATTAAAGAATCCTATTAGATTTAGTGAACTACACATTCCAAGATGTGGGCTTTGAAGTTACTGAACTCCATGATTAACTGTAATAGTAGGACACATTATTGTTCCGCTCAAGAGTTTCTCTACTGTCTAATTATTTCTTGTGTAAGTCTTTTGTTTCTTTAAGGATGATAAGCTCCCTGATGGCAGGGGTAATGCTATAATCTACTGTAACATCCTTAACATGTTAGACTCAGTAGATTTTCACTGGTGGCTTACATTTTTAAAGTCTATTTTAATTTTTCTCTTTACCAAGCTTTTTACCACCCATCTAGTAAAGTAGATAAGTAGTGTAATGTAGAAAAGATAAAACAAAAGAGATTATATTTTAGTACCCATTTGTAGTGATAAAGATACCAATATTTTTGGTCTGCTCCAAGAAAAAATTTTAATTTTTTTCCCTGTAGTCACATACTTCTTTTCATCTCTTCTTTAGATTATTTGAGAGCCTAGAATATTATTCATGTATAATATTTTTTCTTGCTCCCATATTTTTTCTCTTGGCTGTTTTATTACTCCCTAAAACTCTACCAAAGAAACAAAGGTGGAGAGAGGTGAAGCACAGGGTTGTTTTTGCTATTGGATCTGATGAAAATTTCAGAGTAGAAAAATGGAAATTTAATTGTTTAATTAAAATTATATTTTTAATCTGTGCTTAAACCATTCATTCTATTCTTGTTCTTTATAGTTGATAATTTAAGTATATTGATTTATAATCAATTTAGGTAATTTATTAATTTTTTAATACTATTTTCTTGCCCATTTTTATTGTTTCATATATAGTAGATCATTTTTCTTTCTAATATCCCTGTGCAACTGGTAGAGCAGAAGGAATTTCAACTTAATATAGAATCAGAACTCAAGACAACCAAGATAGATAAATATGTGACTAGGACACAGCTTTCAAGTTTGAATGTCTTCAGGGCCCAGGGAAACAGAGTAAGGAATGGCAGGAGCAACCATGTGTATGCTCCCCCTAAAAAGGCATTCAAATAGCATTTTAGAAGATTGAATCAGCAAACCAAAGTTGGTGGGAGCCTCTTTGTAGTCTCTGGGTAATACTCTGTCTTCTTCAAGGCTCTTTCTTAGAAGTGTTTTTTACTTAGAAGTGTGTTTTTGGAAGAGGCAACTATAGGAAGCTGCCTTGTGTCAAAGTTATGTTACCCTTTATGCTGGTACTAAATTGCATACTTGTTATTGTCAAGTTCTCTTAGTTGATGTGCATGATGGAATAATAGACCGTTTACATTAAACAACCGGTGCTTGAATATTCTTATTTACATCTATTTTAAAATGCACTCAGTATTGGCACAGAGGATATCTAACTGAATTTATAATGTACTTAATAATGAAGACTAACAGTAAGCTTAAAAAGAGGATGTCAAAGTTCAAGCACTAGTGTTTTCTTTTTTTGTCTGGTTATTTACTTTTTCAAGCTTTATTGAGATGTAATTGAAATATAGCATTTTGTAGGTCAAAGGTTTACAATGTGTTGATTTGATACATTCATACATTACAATATGCATGCCACTGTAGCCTTAGCTAACACCTTCATCACATCATATAATTAACATTTCTTTTTTTGTGCCAAGAACATTTAAGATTTACTCTCTTAGCAACTTTCAAATATATAATACAATATTGTTAACTATAATGACAGTGCTCAGCGCTACCTCCCCCAAATTTATTCATCTTTTAACTGGGAGCTTGCACCCTTTGACCAGCTCCTCATTCCTCCCTTTGGATCCCACATAGACGTGATACACAGTTTTGTCATTCACTGTCTGACCTGTTTTACTTAGCATAATACTCTTAAGGTCCATGCATGTTGTCACAAGTGGCAAGATTTCCTTCTTTCTCATAGTGAATAATAGTCCATTGTGTGTGTGTGTGTGTGTAGAGAGAGAGAGAGAGATAATATCTTTTTTTCCTCAGTTGATGAACACCTATAAGCATCTTCTAAATGAATGACGAGCAATGCAGATGCTTAGAGAATATTTATTCTTACACTCCATAGAATTTGAATGAGCTTGGTGATCTCACTTCTAGTCTGTAGAAGAAAAGCTCCACGTAAAGAGACTATGGAATAGGGGTGGAACCTGCTAAAAGCAGGTCAGGCAAAGAAATTATTACAATAGTTTGATTGTAAGGGGTAGAAGGTATTAAGGGGGGAGAAAAGACCAAAACAAAAACACAGTAAGTAGTTCACAGCCATGGAGTACAATGGCAAATAATTTTCTGAGAGGATATCACTCTCGCCAACAATGACTCTGTTTTCACACACACAAAAAATTTACCAGTATTATTTGCACAAGAAATCAGGAAAAGTCATCTATTCATTCATTATTGTTAACTTTAATGAAATATTTTAATAACATGAAAAGTTTCTGTTTCTTGGAAAACTTATTTAGGAGCATGGGGTGGGAAAGACAGAAATCTTGTTCTTTGTTTCCCTTATAAAAGGTTAATGCTTAACAGCCTTACTTCTTTTGCCATAAACCATGCCATCAGCTATGTAATGGCTTTCATAGGTAGTGTATCTAGTCAGTGTCGTGACTGTTAGTAAAATCTGCATTCATTTAATTTGGTTGACATACTTTGAGCCCATCATCTACAGGTTGATAAAGCAGAATTTGGTGACCTGTTTCACAAGGGTGACTCATTTGGAGTTTAGCGAAGTCCTTTCACAGAGACAAAATAGGGTTTTAGACACAGCAAAAGTGAAATTAGAGCTCTGATATTTTCAGGTTGCTTCAAAATTACAACTCTAATATTTTCAGGGCTGCTTCTGTTTTTGTTGTTTAAATTTAGTTTGCTTAATTCCTGAGCCAAGTGGCTAAACAACAGGTTTCTGGAACAGAATTCCTCAAGCTGACTCTTGGCTTTTTTGCCAGAGGCTTGTATAGGAGACACCACCTCTTAAATGCCAAACACAGCATAGCTTTTAAAACAGTACTGTTCAAATTGTTAGTATTGAACATGGTGGACTGTGACCAATTTTGATGTGTATTGCTTTACTCTGCTTTAAAACACCTCATTTTGTTTGATAAGAGAAAAAGTGCAAAGTTTTTACAGTTTTCCTGTTAATAGAATCTAAGTGTCAGAAGCGAAAACTGTCTTCTCCAATCTTCTGCCTTAGATTGTTGATGTCCCTGTTACAACTGAATTGGCACACTCATCACCTAGCAAAAAGCATACTACATTTGCAAAAATCTATAAACAGTCCACCTGCCAGGATCCACAGAAAAGCATGTAGTTAACTGGCAACGCGTAACAATAACTGGCAACGCGTAACAATAAGCAGGTGCCGGAAGCCAAGTTTTGGACACTTAGTTGGATACTTTCCCTGTCACCACCTTTGGGACAGAGAACAGAACCGGAGTTTATCTGTTGAAAAAGCTGATCCTAATATAACCTACTTGATTTGAAATGTAAATAAATATTTATATTCATTCACCAAACAGATACATATTTAACCAGGATTTTTATTTAGAGAGAAACCTGTGAACTGTACAGTATTAAAAACCATCCTCATGAGTTGAGGTCCAAACTCATTCCATTACCCTGAATATCTCCAAAGCAGGGAACAGAGACATGAGAGCAGTTTTCTTCTGCATTAGCCAAGCATATTCTCTGCTGTTACCAAATGAAGGCAGATTTTTACACAGACTCTGCTATCTTTTCTTAGCTATGGAAAGGATGAGGACTAATAGGACCAAAGCAAAAGACAGTTTATAGCATAAAGTGCACAAGTCAGGATTATACAGAAATTGGGTAAACAACCCTTTACATTTTCAAAGTTTTCTAAGGGCTAAAAAAGACTGCAATAATTTAATTAAAAAGACTGCAAGTAGTAGTTACATTCCTTTAACTCTAAGGAAAAAGGTATCTAATGGACTCATTTGGGAAAAATATGTATTTTATTTAGAATCTAGTAATCAGAGACCTAGAGTTCAAATAGCTTAGTGTTTTTAGTCAAGGAGAATGTGGTGTTAACTATGTTGCTTATTTATCTGGGAATTATTCATTCCATTGTCTGAATGCAGAACTAGAGTTTTCTGAAATACTATCCCTATAGGGCGAACTAAAGGTGGGAAGTGGAAAAGGCTTTTGATGCCTCGTAACATGTACTACTCTGTTAAAAAGGAGAGGAGTACTGGCTGGTGCGCGCAGTTGGTTGGAGCATAGTTCTGTAATCAAACAGTTACAGGTTTGATTCCCTGGTCAGGGCACAAACCAAGGTTGCTGGTTTGATCCATGGTCTGGTTGCGTATTGGAAGCAACCAATCAATGATTCTCACATCAATGTTTCTTTCTCTTCCTTCCTCTCTCTAAAAGCAATGAAAAAAAATATGTCCTATATTTCTGAGCAATGAAGAAAAGCAATGAAAAAAATATGGGCTATATTTCTCAGCCCACATTGTAGTTAGATGTGAACAATGCAATTCTTGACAATGCAGTGTAAGCAAAAGTGATGCATGCCACTTCTGGATTTTGACTTAAAACATTGGTTAGCTCTGGTGGGTGTGGCTCAGTGGATTGAGTGCCAGCCTGCGAACTGAAAAGTTGCCAGTCTGATTCCCAATCAGTGCACATGCCTGGGTTGCAGGCCAGGTCCCCAGTTGGGGGTGTGCAACTAGCAACTGATCTATGTATCTCTTACACACTGATGTTTCTCTCCCTTTCTCCCTCCCTTCTCTTCTCTGTAAAGATAAATAAACTGAAAAATATATATATATTGCTTATGTGTATTATCATTCTCTTCTCTACTTCCAAACCTGCAAGATATGGTGATAACTGATGCAACCTTCAAATTTAGGTATGACCAATAAATACACAGAACTACCTCACCAGCTTGGGTTCCTGCATTACCTTGTAGAGCAGACTGTGGAGATCACTAGACTATTCCAAAAATAAAAACAAACTTCTGTTTAAATCATTGTATTTTTGGGTCTCTCTGTTAGAGCAGATTATCCTTTAACTATTACAGCATTTCAATCACATCATATCCAAGTTTTACTAATCATCCATCCACTAAATAACCTGCATCTATAGTTCTAGTATGAGTAAAGACTCATGCAGTTACCTAGTCATCTATACTCAACTCCTACACCCAGTTTTCCTAGGTGCAGTTCATATGACTTCCTAAAAACAATTCAGGATTTCTACTTCTGGCATGATTGGTTACTGGTACTATACCATCTCTCTTATAGATAACTGTAAAAATAAACAAAAATATATGGGGAAATTGTTTTCAGGCAGTGGACAACAGGCAGTAGAAGACTGATCCCTAAAAGAAGGGAAATTAACAGGGTAAGCCCCGTGATTACCCAGCGCTCTGCACAGGGCAATTTCCTGATTGTGGTACAGAAAGCTCCAGGTGAAACACAGTGGTCCTGCTAAGATTCAGCCGTGATGTGGCATGTACCTATAGTTTATTTTTGTATTACTGTGTAATATATCATTGTATGAATATATTACAATTTACCCATTCATTTGGTTGCTGATGGACATTTGTTTATACTTCTTGCTATTATGAATAAGCTGCTTGAATATCATTGTACATGTCTTTCAGTGGACATAAACACTTATTTATACTTAGTATATAGCAAGAGATGGAATTGCTGTATCGTAAAATCTGTATACATAGATACTGCTAAAGTATTTCCCAAATGAGTTGTACCAACATACACTCTCACCACCAGTGTGTAAGAGTCCCAATTGCTCTATATCATTTTCCAGTATGTGATATTGTCAGTGCTTTTAATATTAAACATTTTTGTGGGAATGTAGTGGTATTTCATTATGGTTTTAATTTCCATCTCTCTGATGAATGATGATGTTGATAATCTTTATTTTTCTAAAATTTACTTTTAATGTTTCAAGTACAGTTGACTTTCAATATTATGTTAATATAAGGTATCCAGCATAGTGGTTAGACATTTGCATCACAAAGTGAAGCTTCCGATAAGTCTAATACACACCTGACACCATACACAGTTATTACAATATCATTGACTACATTCCCTATGCTGTACTTTACATCCTCATGACTATTTTTTTAACTGCCAATTTGTATTTCTTAGTCCCTTCACCTTTTTCACCCAAACTTTCAATCTCCTCCTATCTGGCAACCATCAGTTTAATCTGTGTATCCATTATATTTTGTTTGCTTATTTATTCTGTTTTTTTAAATTCCACAAATAAGTGAAATTATATGGTATTTGTCTTTCTCTGACTATTTTACTTAGCATAATACCCTCTAGATCCATCACTATTGTCCAAAATGGTAAGATTTCATTCTTTTTCAATATTCCATTGTATATATGTACCACATCTTCTTTATTCAGTCATCAATATATGGACACTTAGGTTGATTCTGTTATAAATAATGCTGCATTGAACATAGGGGTGAATATATTTTTTCAAATTAGTATTTTTGGATTTCTTCAGATAAATACCCAAGAGTAGAATTTCTGGGTCATAAGGTAGTCCTATTTTTAATTTTTTGAGGACCTCCATACTGTTTTCCATAATAGCCACATCAATTTGCAATCCTAACAGTGCAAAAGGGTTTTCTTTTCTCTACATCCTCGCTAACACTTGTTTGTTGATTTACTAATGATAGTCATTTTGACGGGTGTGAGGTGATACTGTGGTTTTAATTTGTATTTCTCTGACAATTAGTAACTTTAAGCATCTTTTCAATATGTTTATTGGCAATCTGTATGTTTTCTTGGGAGAAATTTCTATTTAGGTCCTCTGCCCATGTTTTAATTGGATTGTTGTTGGGTTTTTTTTTGGTGTTAAGTTGTATTAGTTCCTTATACATTTTGAATGTTAATCCCTTATTGGATATATCATTGGTGAATATCTTCTCCTATTCAATAAGTTGTCTTTTCATTTTTTCGATGGCTTCCTTTACTATGTAAAAACTTTTTGGTTTGAAATAGTCCCATTTGTTTTTTTCTTTTGCTTCCCTTACCTCAGGAGATATACCCCCCAAAATATTATTAAGATGTCAAATGTCAAAGGGTTTACTGCCAATAATTTCTTCTAGGATGTTTATGGTCTCAGGTCTTACATTTAGGTCTTTAATCCATTTTGAGTTTATTGTTCTATGTAGTATAAGAAAGTGGTCTAGTTTCACTTTTTTGCATGTATCTGTCCAGTTTTCCCAATAACACTTATTGAAGAGGCTGTCTTTACCCCATTGTATATTCTTGCCTCCTTTGTCACAGATTAATTGATCATATTGTCATAGGTTTATTTCTGGGCTCTCTATTCTGTTCCATTGATTATGTCAATCAGCAATCGCTTTTTTTATCAAACACTTTTTCTGCACTGACTGGTATGCTAGTTCTATGCATTTTTTATTTCTCTAGCCTTGTAGTATAGTTTCATATAGGGTAGCATGACACCTCCAACTTTGTTCTTCTTTCTCAAGATTGTTTTGGCTACTTAGGGTTTTTTGTGGTTCCATATAAATTTTAGGATTATTTGTTCTAGTTCTGTGAAAAATGCCATTGGTATTTTGATAGGGATTGCATTCAATCTATAGATCGCTTTGGGTAGTATGGACATCTTAACAATGCTAATTCTTTCTATCCATGAGCACAGGGTATGCATCTATTTATGTGTGTATTCTTTAATTTGTTTCTTCAATGTCTTATAGTTTCCAAGTACAAGTTATTTACCTTCTTGGTTTAAATTTATCCCTAGCATATTTATTGATGATATTCTATATGAGATTGTTTTCTTAATTTTTATTTCTGATAATTTGTTATTGTTGTATAAAAGTTCAACAAATTTATGAATAATAATTTCATATCCTGCTGCTTTACTGAATTTATGTATCAGTTCTAATAGTTCTTTGGTGGAATCTTTAGAAATCTCTCTATAGAGTATCATGTCATCTGCAAATAGTGAGTTTTACTTCTCCTTTCCAATTAGGATGCCTTTTATTTCCTTTTCTTGTCTGATTGCTGTGGGTATGATCTCCAGCACTATGTTGAATAGACGTGGTGAAAGCAGACATCCTTATCTTGTTCCTGATCTTAATGAAAACACTTTTAGCTTTTCATCATTGAGTATGATGTTAGCTATGGGTTTGTCATATATGGTGTTTATTATGTTGAGGTATATTCCCTCTATTTCCACTTTGCTGAGATTTTTTATCATAAATGAGTGCTGGATTTTATCAAATGTTTTTTCTGCATCTATTGATATGATTATATGATTATTATCCATCATTTTGTCTATGTGGTGTGTCACATTAATTGATTTGCAGATATTGGACCAAACTTGAATTCCATGAATAAATCCCACTTGATTGTGGTATATTATCCTTTTTAATACATTGCCAAATTTGGCTTGCTGATATTTCGTTGAGAATTTTTGCATCTATGTGTATCAGGGATATTGGCCTATAATTTTTTTTAAATGTCCTTGTCTGGTTTTGGAATCAGGGTAATGCTGACCTCATAAAATGAGCTCGGGAGACTTCTCTCCTCTTGAATTTTTGGAATAGTTGAAAAGAATAAGTGTTAATTCTTCTTTGAATGTTTGGTAAAATTCCATAACCTTTTGCTTGTGGAAAATTTTTTTATTACTGATTCTATTTAGTAGTTATTGGTCTGTTCAGATGTTATGTTTCTTCTTGTCTCAGTCTTGGAAGATTGTGTTTCTAGCAATTATTTCTTCTAGGTTGTTCAACTTCTTGGTGTATAATAATGTTTTGTAGTATTTTTTTAATAAACTTTGTATTTCTGTCATGTCAGTTGTCAGTTTTCTTCTGTCATTTCTGATTTTACTTATTTGGGCCCTCTCACTTTTAAAGGTAATCAATCTTTTTGTCTTTTCAAAGAACCAATTCTTAGTTGCATCAATCTTTTGTATTTTTTTAGACTCTATTCCATTTATTACTGCTCTGATCTTTATTATTTCTTTTCTTCTATTCACTTTGGGCTATGTTTGTTATTCTTTTTCTAGTTCCTTTGCAGATTTGTATTTTCTTCTCTTGAGGTAAGCCTGGTTTGTTATGAATTTCCCTTTTAGAACTGCTATGACTGTAACCCATAATTTTGGGGTCATTGTGTTTTCACTATGATTTGTCTCAAGGTATCTTTTAATTTCTTCCTTGACCTCATTGTCAACCCATTAATTATTTAGTAGTATGTTATTTAGCCTCCATTTGTTTGTGTGTATTTCACTTTTCTTCTGGTAATTCATTTCTAGTGTCATACCACTGTGCTTGGAGAAGATCCTTGGTATGATTTCAATATTCTTAAATTTATTGAGACTGGTTTTGTGACCTAACATTTGCTCTACCCTGGAAAATGTTCCATTAGGGCTTGAGAAGAATGTATTTTCTGCTGCTTTGGAGTTAAATGTTGTTAAAAAAATGCCAATTAAATCCATCTGACCTACTATGTCATTTAAGGCTGTGGTTTCCTTTTGCTCTTCTGTCTGGATGCTCTATCCATTGATGTCAATGGGTGTTAAAGTCCCCTGAATTTACTGTATTACTCTCAGTCTCGCCCTTTATGTTCGTCAATATTTGCTTTATATATTTAGGTGTCCTTATGTTGGGTGCATAAATGTTTCCAAGGGTTATATTCTCTTGTTGGATTTACCCTTTCAAGTCTGTGTGTGTGTGTTTTCATCTGAAGTGGGTCTCTGGTAAAGAGCATATGTATGGATCTTGTTTTTTTTTCCCATTCAGCCACTTTTTCGTTTGATTAGAGCATTTAATCCATTTACATTTAAAGTGGTTATTTAAGATATGTAGTTATAGCCATTTCATTATTCATATTTACATTCTTAAATAGAATAAAATTCCTTTTTCTTAAAGAAGTCCTTCTAATATTTCTTGTCATGCTGGTTTGGTGATAATATACTCCTTTAGGTTTTTCTTATGTGGGAATTTATCATCTTTTCATATTCTCATTAACCATTTAAATATCTTCCTCTGTGAAGTGTCTATTCTAGTATTTTGCTTGTTTTAAAAATTGGTATAAATTTTTTGTTATTAATTTCTAAAAGTCCTTAATACATACTGGATTGAGTCTTTATATTTTATCAATAGGGAACAGTTTGTGGCTTCCTTTTTTACCCCCTTAGTTGTATCTTTTCATGAATAGTTCTTAATGTTAAAGAATTGCAATTTGAGGGGGTATGCAGGGTGGAGGGGAATAATGGGGGAGAAATGGGACAACTGTAATAGCATAATTAATAAAATATATTTAAAAAAGAATTCCAATTTAACAATATGTTAGAGCTGCTTAAAATTTGTGTCATGTTTAAATCATCTAAATCATATTTGCCTACCCCAAAGTCATGAATATATTTTCCTATGTTCTGCTTTAGAAGCTTTAAAAATGTTTTTTTACCTATTATATTTTAGTCTGCAATCTATCTCAATTGAAAGTTTTTGTGGTGTAAGGTGGATCAGAGATCTCTTTTTTTCTTACTAATAACTAAATTGACCTAGCAAAACTTAATGAAAAGAATATCATTTTCCTCACTGATTATGATGGCATTTGTTGTAAATTAGGTGACAACATTTATATATGGTTCTGCTACTGTGTTCTCTATTCTGTTCCATTAGTCTCTGTAATAATTATACACCATCACCACACTTATTTTATTTTTTATATTTTAAGGTTTTACTTATTTATTTTAGAGACAGGAGAAAGGAGGGAGAAAGAAAGGGAGAGAAACATCAATGTGTGAGAGAAACATCAAGTGGTTGCCTCTCTTATGTGCCCCAACTGGGAACCAAACCCACAACTCGGGCTTGTGTCCTGACTAAGAATTTAACTGGTGAGTAACCTTTTGCTTTGTGGGATAACACCAACCAACTGAGTCACACTGGTCAGGGTGCCACTGTTTTAATTATTAGAATTTTATGATACTGTTGATTTCTGGTAGCATAAGTCCTCCAACTTTGATATTTTGTACTTTCACATTAAATTTGCAAATTAGCTTATCAAAATCCACCACAAAATCTTTTCGGGGGGGTTTTAATTGGGATTGCATTAAATCTATTGATCACTTTTAGAGTCAATATATTGGTAGCATTATAATATTGAGTTCCATTTCATGAATATAGTATAACTCTACATTTATTTAAATATTATTTAATTTTTATCACCAGCGTTTTATAGTAGACTATAAAATGGCCTTATACATTTTTATTTAATTTATTGTTAGGGATTTTTTTCATGTTGTATAAATAATAATGTTTTACTAATTATTGATTTTATGTAGAAACATAATATATTTTTGTATATCAATCTTTTTGCATAGAACTTTGTTAAATCTTTATTTTCATGTGGGGAGAACTGACTTATTTACTATGTTGTCTTTACAATCCACAAACATTGTATGTGTTTGCATTTTATTTAGATCTTCTTTGATTTCTTTCATTAGTGTTGTGTAATTTTCTGCCTACAAGTACATATTTTCTTAGATTTATACCTAAATTTTTCATTTTTGATGACTTTAAAGTCTATTTTGATAATTTCTTTAATGTACTGTTAGATTTGGTGTGCTAGTATTTTTTGAATTTTGGCATCTTATGTTCATCATCTTATGAACATTGGACTGTAATTCTTTTTCTCCTTTTTTTTGTAGTGTATTGTCCCGTTTTTGATATCATGTTAATGCTGGCCTCACAGAATGAGTTTGAAAGTGCTCCTACTTCTTCAGTTTTTTTTTTTTTAATAGTTTGAGAAGGAAAGGCATTAATTCTTTAGTATTTGGTAGAATTCACTTATGCAGCCATCTGGTCCTAGGCTTTTGTTTGTTAGGAGCTTTTTGAGTACTACTTAAATTTCATTGCTAGTAATTGTTCTGTTCAGATTCTCCTTGTTTGCCTGATTTAGTCGTGTCAGGGTGTATGTTTCTAGAAATTTATCTGTTCTTTCTAGATTATCCAATTTTTGGCATATAATTGTTCACAGTATTCTCTAATGATCCTTTGTATTTCTGTGGTATTTGGTTGTAATCTCTCATTTCTGATTTTGTGTTCTCCCCTTTTTCTTTTTTCTTTTTTTGCTTGATGAGGCTTGTCAATTTTATTCATCTTTTCAAAGAATCAGCTTTTAGTTTCAAGTGATTTTTTTTCTATTTTCTATTTTATCTGTTTCCTCCCTGATCTTCATTGTTTCCTTCTTTGTACTTACTTTGAGTTTTGTTTCTCCCTCTTTTTCTAGTTCCTATACATGTAAATTTTTTACATATAGATTTTATCAAATACATAGTTTATTATTATTTTTAGTGGCAATATAATATTACAGAACCCCAAATTTGAGGATACTTTAATAATTTTTAAATTTTTCATATAAATTTGACATAAAATATTATATTAGTGTCAATCGTACAATCCAGTGATTAGACATTATATAACTTACTAAGTGATCATCTTGATAAGTCTAGTACCAACCTGACACCATATATAGTTATTACAATAGTATTGACTATACTCGTTTGTTCTCTGAGTGTGGAACCTAGATGTATAGTGCTCTTCTAGTTGTTGAGAAGCAACTACACTGTAGTGTTTATAGGTTTCTGTATTTCACTGACATGCCACAGATCAAATCAAACCTTCCTCCACACTCTGTTTGGCCTCTGCCCTTGATGACCAACTTTAGAAATTCTAGAGTTCACCTTTAGGAATTGAAATTCTTGTAGTCCAGTACTCCCACCTAGAAACCAAGAATGCTTTGATATGTGCTCTTTCTTTTGAGCTGCTCTTCTTCTCTCTACCAGCTTATCTTTCAGGTCCCACCTGCCCAGGAAAGATTCCCTGATCACCATGTTCTTCTTAATTGTCAGAGTTTTGCACGTTTATAGTAATTTACTCAATTTTATTACCATTGTTTTTATTTATTACCACTGTCCTTCTCACCAGATTGTATGAAATTCTTTTTTGTTCACTATACTTTTCCTAGAGTCTGTAGAATGCCTTACACATAGATCTTTTCATAAATATCATTGACTAACTGGAAGTCCAGTGTCCTCCCATCTGAAAAATTGCTACTTTATAGTTCATTCTCAGAGAGAGAGAGAGAAGTACTTAAAAATTCTACAGAACTCTCATTTCAAAGAGCTGCTTCCCATTTAAAAAAAAAAGGAAGGGAGGGTAAGAGGAAGGGAGATAATTCAATGGAGAATGGGCAAAGAATATAAAGAGGCAATTCACAGAAGAAGTTCAGAGAGCCAACAAATATGCAAAAAGATGTTCATTTAGATTGTTAACCATAGAAATGAATATGAAAAATAATATTTATACCATCAGAGTGGCAAAAATGTAAAAGGATGATAACAGGCATTGTGAGGAAGCATTTAGGGAATAGGATTCTCTCATACACTGCTGGTAGTTCAAAACTCTGCAACCCGTATGAAGGACGCTTGTAAGACATTTAAAATTTAAACTGTGTCTATATAGTACTTAATAGGGAAAAATGATAAACCACTTATTCAATAGAGAAATTGTTAAATAACTTTTAGTACATTCCTGCTATGGAACCCTTTAGCTATAGATAATTAACATCAGTGAAAATCTATGTAAAACTTTTTAAAGAGGGAGATTGCAGAACAATATGTATAATATGTATAATATTAAATATAAGTATATTCTCCAAAGGAAAAGATCTCAAAGGATTCACACTATTTATAATCACAATATTGTAATTTTGACACTAACTAGTTGGAGTGAATCCTTTGAGATTTTACCCCTGAAGAAGTGTAAATGGGAGGGTTACTTCTTACCATGAGCATGTACTGCTATTTTAAAAAGAACTTTGCTGAAGTACAATTGATGTAAACTGCACATATTTAGTGTCTAGTTTGTTTTGTGATTGCATACATTTGTGAAATCAACACAAGATAATTTCCATCACCCCTAAAAGCTTCCTTTTGTCTCTCTGCAGTTCCTCCTTCTTTTGTGAGCCAACCTCTGTACCCTAGCAACCACTGATTTACTTTGTTAGTATAGATTAGTTTCCATTTTCTAGAATACTATGTAAATGAAATCATACATTATGTAATTTTTTCTGGCCTTTTTCACTTAGCATAATTATTTTGAGGTTCATCCATGCTGTTGCATGTATCAATACCTTGGTAATTTTATTGATGAGTAGTATTCCATTGTATGGATCTATCACAATTAGTTTATTCATTCACCTGTTGATGGACATTTGAATTATTTTTAGTTCTTGTCTACCACAAATAAAGATGCTATGAACATGTGTGTACAAGTCTTTGTAAGGCCATATGCTTTTTCTCCTCTTGAGTAAACAGCTAGCAGTGGCATGACATAAGATAGGTGTATATTTAGCATTTTAAGAAGTTGCCAAAATGTTTTCAAAGTGGTTGTGCCATATTACTGCACATTCTCACCAGAGATGGGAATATGGGGTTGAGGCACTAAATGTGTGGTCTCTTCACCATCACGAAGCGAGTTAATGACAGCAACCATCAGCTCACGGGTACAGTTGAGTTTGGTGTAGTTCAGTCAGATACTGGCCTCCTAAAGGTGTATAGTTCATTTTACTCACCGATTCTTCTGAGACTGAGTAAGGTCATATTCCATTTGGAGTTTAGGAACACACACACGCGCGGCGCGCCATCCACTTTTGAAATGGCCATAGCCTGAATAAAAGCTGTGACACTAGAGATGGAAAGCAAAGGGCTAGAGTTCAAACATGTTGAAAAGTTACAATCATTGGAAAGTGGTAAGAGGAGAGAAGATAATGCCCAGGTTTTACGTACTAGGTGATGGTGGTGACAACAGAGGGGCGAAATAGCTGTGTTGGTGGCTGCCTGTGAGTTGCCTAACCCAAGGTGAAGCCTTTCAGAAAGTGATTGTAATTGTACATTGTCTGGGTGTAATTAGACTTCCGGTGCAACAACATATACGTGTAGGTAAAGTGCTAGGAGCAGATGTAATCACCAGGTGTACTCAATAAATTCCTGTTCCAGGTAAATCACCTCACGCAAAAACACCTAATTCGCCATCTCCCTCTAAAAATCCCCTCCCAGAATATGCGCAATTGCGTCAATCTTTCTGACAAAACTCCGCCTGTCCCAATTCTGCGCATGCGTATTACCCTATCTGCGGCCGCTCCCTTCTCTGGGCGCCGGGACTCCTGGATTTTCTTCTCACCGGCCCCGCCCAGGCGGCTGCCCGTGACCTGCCTGGGCGCAGGGAACGAAAAGCCGGAAGGGGCAAGACAAGTACAGTAAGCAATGGGGCTGTTTGGAAAAACCCAAGAGAAGCCACCCAAGGAGCTGGTAAGGGCTACGGTGGTGGCAAAGGAATGGGTGGATTTGCTTGGGGCATAGTGGAGTTGGTAAAGCGACTGGACACTCCCCCACCCCGACTGGCCAGGTACCACTCGGCCGCCATTTCCGGGGCTTCCCACTCGACTGAGGTGCCGGAGGGAGAGCCGCTAATGACAGGGCTCTGGCGAAAGAGAGCCTCGGTGTCTCAGCACTCATTCCTCAAGGGAGCCGAGGGCCGAAGTAAGAGTTCCTCAGCCTCGGCTTAGGGCGCGGAGGCAGCAACGCAGTCCTAGTGCTGGAGATCCCTTCCCTGCACGCGTTGGTACGTCCCGCCCGGAACTTTTTCCCTGGTGCAGGCCCCGCCCCCTTACGCCCTCCTACGACTAACTGACGGACCTGTACCTCCTAGAGCGTTGTTCTGCGTCTCTCGCCCGACGATTCAGGCAACTGCCAAATCTTCCCCACCTCTCCTGCTGTAGTGAGAGGAGGCTGTTTTCTCCTTCCCGTGTCCTACTGTATTATGTTGGCCCGACACGTTATAGCGAGACCCGACTCCGAAGAATGGTACCGAAGATAACCGACCCTGGCTTTGAATTCTGATGTGCCTTTTCACTGAGATAATGTGTAGTGGTTAAGAGTGCCTGCAGAGTCAGTCTACCAAAGTTTGAATACTGGTTCCCCACGATAGCCTGGTAATCTATTAAAAGTTAGCCTGGTAATCTATTAAAAGTTCATTTCTCTCTGCATTAGTCTTGTCTCTAGTAGAAATGATAATAGTGTCCCTCAGAGTCATTGAAGATGAAAGGATGTAAAGTTTTAACTAGTAGTGCCTAGAGTTGATTTTTTTTTTAACTTTTAGAGAGACGCGGGGACAGAGAGAGAAACATGAGTTTGTTGTTCCACTTATTTTTGCATTCATTGGTTGCTTATATGTGCCCTGACTAAAGATCCATCCTGCAACCACGGCGGATCAGGCCTCAGCCCTGACCAGCTGAGCTACCTGGCCAGGGCCTAGGGTTAATTCTTTATAAATTTTACAGTCTTGCTATCCAAGTGCACACCAACAGCATCAGCATCACCTAGGAGCTTGTTAGAAAACTCTGGTTCTACCCCAGACCTGATGAATAATAATTTGAATTCTGAAAAGATCCCTGAAATCCTTTATTTAATAGGTAATCTCACTTATTTATCTGTGGCAGGCATATTTTTAAAGCCAATGTTGTGCATCATGAAGTTGCTGGCATATAATGTGTTAATTTTGATTATATTTGTTAATAATTGGTTCTAGAACAGCAGGTACTGAATAAATATTGGTTTCCTCAGGCGGTGAAGTATTGAAAAATCAAGATCTTGGAGAATAGGGAAGCTTAATTACATGAGCCCAGTTATTTGGGACCACTTTCCCCCTAAAGAGATCCTTTAATTCTAAATGCAGTGGTTGAGAAGAATTTGAGTAGAATTTTTGAGAAATCCTGTGGTTAGGGGGTTAAAAAAATTGGAGTTCACTAAGGATAAGGGACTCGGGTAAATCCCAGCTTTTGGTTGGGACTCTGATCCATGTTAGCAGTAGCAGAAGCAGTAGCATTGAGCAGGAAGTAAACTGGCTTTCACAAAGACTGAAGTCCGGTTTCAAATTATCTCTGTTCCTGTTTGGATTCATTAGGCTTAATTAAGAACCAGTTCCCAGTGCTCTTAGGTTAGATATTTACCAGAAGCAAATGTTAAGTCTTGTCTGGAAGGAGATGACATCATCCAAAGACTGATTATCAAACAGGTTTTCATATACAATGTTCAGAATTCAGCTTAAAAAAGAAAAAGAGGCATTGATCCATAGGCAATCTTTTTCTATTCTGGATACAGGTCTTCATAAATGCTTTTTATTTGTTACCATTTATATGGTTACAAATGCCTTCTCCAAATTTGTGATCATCTTCCTTTAAATGGTGTCTTAGGCATAATGAATAAAAAATAACTTCACCATAGATAAAACATATCAGTCTTTTCTTTGTGCTTGTTGATTTCTGGTCCATTTTAAGAAATCCTTTCCTAATCTTGAAATCATAAAGGTATTCTCCTACACTGTCTTTTTAAAGTAAGACAGTTTTGCCTTCTACAGGTAAGTCTTCAGTCCGCCTAAAATTCTAGTGAATGATGGTAACAGTCAATTATTTTGTTTTCCATTTGGCTTACCATTTGTCTCCATGCTATTTATGGAAAATGCTTTCTTGTTTTAGTTTCTGTGTCTAGTTTGCTTGGCATGTAGTAGACTCTTTATGAATGAATTTGAATAAAGTATATATATTGATGGTGTGAATGTCTCTGTAGATTTCTTATGGTTTTCACAGCATATTTAATTTACAAATAGATATTTCTATATAATGTACTCCTTTTTATGTTCTGTTTTACTTATCAATTATAAATGTTTCTAATTCATTACTAAAATGATTGGTTGTAAATAATTGTCCAGTTTTCTTTTTATCTTTTCAATTTCCTGTTGTTTATTGTGATCTTTACCATAATGAGACTTGTTTGATACATTTTCTTGAGCTTTTTGTCTTAGGCTTAGGCTGACAGTCAAACCTCGGTTCTCACAAAGGAATTTGTTTTTTACAGAGAGGGGAAGGTAGGGAGAAAGGGAGAGAAACATCCATGGATTGCCTCTTTTGCCCACCCGCAACCCAGGTCCTGGCCCACAACCCAGGCACTGTGCCCTGACCCAGAATCGAAACTGTGACCTGCAGCCTTTCAGTTTGCAGGATGGCGTGACACCCAGCCTATTGAGCCACACCAGTCAGGGCCATCTAGAGAGATTTTAAGTACTAGCTATCATTTGGGCTTTACTCCTAGCCCAATTAAATTGGTATTTTTTTAAAAGTTTCCCATGTGACTTCCATGTTCAATCAGGTTAAGAATCACTGGTCCAGGACCTGGCTGGATAATTTTGGCTATTCCCATTTATCTTAGGTAGGATTTTCTTTTGTACAAATCCCTTTTGATTTCGTAAGTTAAAAAAAATTTGGACAGATTTTATGAAACTTTTTCTCTGACGTTTAAAAACATATACAAGGTTTCTGTGTATTTTTGTTTATATTACTGATGACTGAAATTTTATGTTCCTTCTTCACAACGCAATTATTCCATGTAGTTAAATTCAACAGAGAGTTATTGAGCATCTGCTTTGTGCCAGATATAGTGCAAAGGCTTAGTAAATAAGAAAAGGTCTGACTTTCTGGAGCATGGAGTCTGTAATCATTAGTGTAATATGATTTATAGAAGAAAGGAGGTATAGGGTTCTGTGTAATTATACTGCATAGGAATTCCACCTATCCAAGGGGTCAAGGAAGCCCTCCTAAAGGAACATTTAAGCTGAGACTTGAACAAGTTCAGAAAACATGCTCTTTACTTTTCTGACTATTGCTAACATTTGGGAAAAGAAATGTTTTCTGTTGGTCATGTGAAATTGTTCTGTTAGCTAATTGCCACCTTCTACATAATTATTAAATTGCTCCAGTTCATGTGTCGTGTCTGATAATAGAAATACTTTACCAAGTATATACATAAGGTACAATTTATCATTTTCAGATGTTAATAAAATGGAGATTGAGTTTAATTAGCATTATCCTAAAGATTTAAATTTAGGTGATTTAAAAACAACTAATTTGCTTCAATTAGTTGTGGAAAAACTGTTATATAATCAGCAGTTGCATATATTTGTGTGGGTGTAATTCTAGGCTCTCCTGTTTCATTGATCTATGTGTCTGCAAGGTGTTTGACTAATACTATTTCTTTCTTCTTTTTTTATTTTTAGGAGAAGGGATGGGAGGGAGAAAGAGGCAGAGACACATAGATGTAAGAGAGTAACATCGATTTGTTGCATCTCGTAAGGCCCCTAATAGAGGGCTGAACCCACAACCTAGACATGTGCCCTGGCCGGGAATCGAACCAGCAAACTTTCACTTTGTGGGACAGCACCCAACCAAGTGAACCACACTGGTCAGGGGTCTTGAATACTGTAGATGTATATTAGTTTTTGAAAGTGGGTATTTGGGAAATCCTCTAGCTTTTTCTTCACTATTATGTTGTCTATTGTAGGTTATTTGCCTTTGTGTATAAACTTTAGAATCAGTTTGTTGATCTCTACAATATAGATTCTGGTGGTTTTGAATAGGCATTGAATCTACAGATGAAGTTGGAAATAGTTGATATCTTAATGTGGGTCTTCCAATCCATGAACATGGAACATCTGTTCATTTTTATGTCTTCTTTGATTTCTTCAGTGTTTTATAGTTTTCCATGTGTAGATCCTATACATATTGTTAGATTTATGCCTGAGTCTTTATTTTTTTTGTTTGGTGCTATTGTAAATTTTTTTTTACATTTCAGAATCCAGTTCTTCATTAATGTTATATTGGAAAGCAGTTAACTTTTGTGTATTCTAAGACCTTGCTTTACTTGCTTATTAGTTCCAGGAGCTTTTTTTTTCCCCCATGATTCTTTGGGATATGTAGTTTTTCATTCAGTATGCTAACACTGTTGAGGATTTTTGCATCTCTGTTCATGAGAGTTACTGGTCTATAATTTCCTTTCTTTTAATGTCTATCTAGTTTTGGTATTAGGCTATCACTGGCCTCGCAGAATGAGTTTAGAAGTATGCTCTCATATTTTTTCAAAGATTTTGTAGAAAATTGTCATTTCTTTCTTAAGTGGAGAATTCACCAGTGAAACCAGCTGGGCCTGGTACTTTCTTTGTTGGAAGGTTATTAACTGCTGATTGAATCGTTTTAATGTAGGCCTATTCATATAATCTATTACTCCTTGTGTGAGGTGTGTGTGTGTGTTTATTTGCTTGCAAATATTTCAGGAATTATTTTCTTGTACAGGTTAAGTTAAAGATTTTATCGGTACTGACTTCTGACGACTAGTTATCTTTTTTTAAAATATATTTTATTGATTATACTATTACAGTTGTCCCATTTTCCCCCTTCACATCCATCCACCTTGCACACCCCCTCCCATTCACATTCCTCCCCTTTAGTTCATGTCCATGTGTCATAAGTTCTTTAGCTTCTACATTTCCCACACTATTCTTGCCCTCCCCCTGTCTATTTTCTACCCACTGTCTATGCTACTTATTCTCTGTACATTTCCCCCCTCTCTCCTCCTCCCATTGCCCTGTTGCTAACCCTCCATGTGATCTCTATTTCTGTGATTCTGTTCCTGTTCTAGCTGTTTGCTTAGTTTGCTTTTGTTTTTGTTTTAGGTGTGGTTGTTAATACCTGTGAGTTTGCTGTCTTTATACTGTCCTATTTTTTATCTTCTTTTTCTTAGATAAGTCCCTTTAACATTTCATATAATAGGGGCTTGGTGATGATGAACTCCTTTAACTTGACCTTATCTGAGAAGCACTTTATCTGCCCTTCCAATCTAAATGAAAGCTTTGCTGGATAGAGCAATCTTGGATGTAGGTCCTTGCCTTTCATGACTTGGAATACTTCTTTCCAGCCCTTTCTTGTCTGTAAGATCTCTTGAGAAATTAGCTGACAGTCTTATGGGCACTCCTTTATAGGTAACTGTCTCCTTTTGTCTTGCTGCTCTTAAGAGTCTCTTATCTTTAATCTTGGCTAAGATAATTATGATATGTCTTGGTGTGTTCCTCCTTGGGTCCAGCTTCTTGTTATTGTATCAATTATGTCTTGATTTTTCCCTCTTTGCCCTCCTCCACCCAGGAATCCCCACTCCCTCAGGCAATCCCCATACCATCGTTCATGTCCATGGGTCATGTGTGTAAGTTCTTTGGCTACTGCATTTCCTATACTCTAATTTACATCCCCATGGCTATTTTGTCACTACCTCGTATTTTTTTTTAATTTATTTACTTTTAGAGAGAGGGAAGGGAGGGAGAAAGAGAGGGAGAGAAACAGCAATGTGTGGTTGCCTCTCATGTGCCCTCCACTGGGGGACCTGGCCCACAACCCAGGCATGTACCCTGACTGGGAATCAAACCTACGACCCTTTGGCTCACTGGCCTGTACTCAATCCACTGAGCCACACCAGTGAGGGCCCTATTTGTACTTCTTAATCCCCTCACCTCTTTACCTGTTCTCCCACATACCCTTCCCATCTAGCAGCTACCCAAATGCTCTCTGTATCCATAATTCTGTCCCTGTCCTTCTTGTTTACTTAATTGGTTTTTTAGATTCAATATTTGATAGATTATATTTATTGCCATTTCATTGTTCATGGTTTTGGTCTTCTTTTTCTTAAATAAGTTCCTTTAACATTTCATATAATAATGTTTGGTGATGATGAACTTTACTTTTTTTTTTTTTTTTTTTTTTTTTTTTTTTTTTTTTTTTTTTTTTTTTTTTTTTTTTTTTTTTTTTTTTTTTTTTTTTTTTTTTTT
>PVKU01008905.1:0-68088 GCA_004027475.1 Anoura caudifer | reverse complement strand
TCTAAGAAAAAGAAGATAAAAAATATGAACAGTAAAAAGACAGCAAACTCACAGGTATTAACAACCAGACCTAAAACAAAAGCCAACTAAGCAAACCACTACAACAGGAGCAGAAACACAGAAATGGAGATCACATGGAGGGTTAGCAATAGGGGAGTGGGAAGAGGAGAGAGGGGGACAAGGTACATAGAACAAGTAGTATAGATGGTAGGTAGAAAATAGACAGGGGGAGGGCAAGAATAGCGTGGGAAATGTAGAAGCTAAAGAACTTATGACACATGGGCATGAACTAAAGGGGAGAATGTGGGTGGGAAGGGGTATGCAGGGTGGAGGGTAATGAAGGGGGGAAAATGGGACAACTGTAATAGCATAATCAATAAAATATAATTAAAAAAATGAATAAAGCAAGAAATTCATTATAAGCATCTTATTTCATAAACATGAAGGTACTGAATAACAATGAATCAGTCAGAAATGTAGGCAATAAACCTAGAATACTACATGACTTTATGTAACTACATACATGCTTCCCTTTTGTAAAAAGTAATTTAGTATTAACAGAGAGGAACTAAATTAAATATTTTTTTTAAAACCAGCAGACTATTATAGCAATGCTCATTAGGGCTTACTTACTTCTTGGCATATTTATAAAAAATGTAAATAAGGCAAGGAACTATAAAGCCTCAAGTTCACATAACAATATTCTAGTCTGAACATATCAAGCTCAAGTATTTCAAGTGAAATCTGAATGCATCATTTCAATCTCATCAATGAATATGAAAAATACTGTAAAACTTTTAGAATTAGAGAAAAAAAACTACCTCATCATCTTCATCTGAGAGTTCTTGTCCTTCTTCACTAAGGTTATAATCTTCTGAGTTTAAAGACTCAACTTCAAATTCTACACTGAATCGATCTGAAACTGAATCTTGATCCAACCAATCACCTGATTGCTCACTGACACCAGCATCAAGATCCTAAAATCCGGGGGGAAAGAAACACTGTACATTATTTGTTGACTCTATAACCGCTTCCTAAATTACATCCTATGTCTCTAATTCTTCCTCAGTTTATCTTGCACACTGACACCTAAATTAAGATTCTGGCTCATGACTATTCAATACATTATTTAACCTGTCCAAAACCCCATTATATTAAGGAAAAAGGCCAAATCTACTTGGTGTTCAAGGCACAATACAGTTTGACTATATTAACATTTTCAACTTATCTCCAACAAAACACTCCCTCCCCCTCAAAAATATTAACTATCGGTCAGATCTACATTGTTTCCTAAACCAAACTTGGCATTTCAACTTCCACTTTCCCTCTCTAACTGCAATGAGTTTTTAGTACTGCTCACCCTTTTTTGCCAAAGCCTCTGTCAAATCATAACTAAAAGAGCTCCCTGAATCTTCATTATCTTTACTATTTATATATTATTCATTATATTTCCCCATGTAAATTATGAAAAACATAATTATGCACACTTGTTTCTTATCTGAATTATACAAACTTTAAGAGTTAAGACCATGACTTAATCACCTTTGTATCTTCAGACTGGTAGAATGTTAGTAGCTACTACAAAGCAATAATTATGAGATTTATATTTTATAATGAACCTTGAGAATTTCTTTGGAAGACCTTCCAGAAATAATTTTTTGAAAGCTATTTCAAAAAAATTCTGTGTCTGCTAATGTGATTCCTCACTTTAGGTCGCTAACTAATAGTATAAGAACTTCCTTTCTGCTGTAGACCTGAGTGGCTGCTGTAGAAATGGGCAAGTTTATGAAACTCAGGAAAGTGGTGCTGGTCCTGGCCCAATGCTACTCTGGACGCGAAATGGCCAACCTGAAGAACACTGATGACGGCACCCAGACCGCCCCTGCAGCCATGCTCCGGTGGCCGGAACTGACTGCTATCCCCACAACGTGACAGCTAGCTGCCACAGGCAGGAAAACTGCCAAGAAGATCTGGGCTTTTTTTGCGAAAGTTTATAACTACAATCCCTTCATGCCCACAAGACACTCTGTGGATATCCCCTTGGACAAAACTGTCATCAACGCGGCTGTGTTTAGAGACCCTGCCCTGAAACACAAGGCCTGAGGGGAGGCTGAGGTCAAGTCTGAAGAGAGGTACAAGCCCAGCATGAACAAATGGGTTTGTTTCAGTCATTAGAAATTTTTTTTTTAAAAGAAAAGTATAAGAGCCTAATAAAGTTTTCAGAATTAGTATCTGCTCTCAGTGGGTAAGGGTAGGAGCACATGCAAAGCAGAAGGCTACAACTAGAAAAAGCCCATTAAGTCTAGGAATCAAGATACGGACACTCTTATTCTAAACTTCCATTAAGTGGCAATTAAACCTTGGGCATATTTAACCTGTAAAGGCCACAGCCACTTCATCTATGAAAGGAGTTTGAATTAAATGATCTCTAATAAATTTCCATCATTTTAAAAAACATATTATTTTATAACCACTAATGTCAAAATACTGTTTTGTTTTCTTTTTTACAGTGAGATTAAGAAAGCAGTGCTAAAAGCAGCATTCATCAAGTTACAGTTCTCATTCCTAACAAGGGTTCCATTAACAATCAGGTTAAATTCAGAAGTCAAACTACAACACTTTAAATAAAGTAACCTAACAAACTGGGTATTTCAATTAACTAGTCTTTAGTACACTAAGTTCAGAATAAGGGGGTAAATCACAAGAAAAATGAAATCTCAGCAAGCATCCTCTATGGCAGGGGTCAGCAAACTGGCCCCCCACCCACTTAGTTTTCTAAAGCTTTACTGATCACAGCAATGCCCTTGTGTTTACTTGTCCCCTGTGGCTGCCTTTGCTTTATAGCAACACAGCTGAGTAGTTGCAATGGAGACCATATGGCCTGCAAAGCCCAAATAATTAGTATCTGGCTCTTCCCAGAAAAAGTTTGCCTACCCCAGTTCTAAAGTATATGAAGAAAACAATATTAAAGGTTTTTTAAAGTTCTGGCTAATGTTCAAAAACAAATGACCCAGAAATTTTAAATACTGTATATTTAAAAAACATCACACAGGCTTATCTGGAAAGATCCTAAATTTTTAAGTCAGAAATCCCTGGTTTTATCTGAATTCCAATTGTGACAGTTATTAGTTATGAGATCGTAAGTTATTCGAAACCCTCAAGTCTTAGTTTTCTCATCTATAAATGAAGTCTGAGGCTCCCGAGATGATAAACTAAGCTATCATGTAAACTGCCTGGTACAGACCTAGAATATGTAACCTTGGTTCTACAAGTTTATTAAACTGAAAAGATGAAAGGGAAATGACTTTCCTTTAACTCCATTTACAAGCTGGTGAATGACAATACCAAATGATAACTATAACATTCTTATATGAAGCAAAATAAAAAAAAAAAAATTGCCCAACCAAAAACTTACAACTAGCGCTTTAGTGGTATGGCAGTGCCTCATGGCCATTGTTCTGGATCTGAGTGATCCTTTTTTATTTCTCCAGAAGATGTAAGGGACTGAGCCAATTGTGATAGTAACTCTATTCTTTTTATGTATTCTTGTTGCTTGTGTTATCTTTGTTTTTCTCTTTCAAAGCAATGATTTTATGCCTACAGATATGAACTCTGCAGTTAGTATTTAATAGAGCTGTTACTTATGCTGGCCACTAGATGGCAGGAGGAGAGCAAAGTTTAGTGCTTAAACTAAAAAACAAGACTTCTAATAGAAAGGGATTTTTAGGATAGAAGTAGCAAAAAAAAAAGATCAGATTTCCCTCTATATGGCTTTGATAACAAGGCAGTGGTTCCAGGAGGAAAGCAAGCACAAGAACTTTAAATATAATTGGCTGGAATTCTGGGGAGGAAAAAAGTGAAATTTTTTTAACGGGAGATTGTAAGGAATAAAATTATCCAAACATGAAGTCTGTGCATATGTTGTTTTATTTTATTGGATTCAATTTTCAGATCACACATATCTGCTTTCAAGAACCTGTATTTTATTCATAGCATTTACTAAATGTTTTATTTATTAAACTGTTGATGTTGTATCAACATCAACATGAGGGCAGGGACCATATCTACCTTGACTACTACTATATCCCAGTACCAAATAGGACCTGGCACAGAAAAGACACTTAAGCCCTGGCTGGTGTAGCTCAGTGAATTGAGTGCTGGCCTGCGAACCAAAAGGTTGGTGGTTCGATTCCCAGTCAGGGCACACGCCTGGGTTGTAGGCCAGGTCCCCAGTTGGAGGCATGTGAGAGGCAATGGATCAATGTGTTTCCCTCTCCTTCCCCCTCCTTTCCTCTCTCTCTAAAATTAAATAAATTCTTTTAAAAACTAGATTACTTAAGTAAGCAAATTAAAGAAAACAGTAAAAGAGAAAAAATAATTTTAAAAAAAGATATGTAAATATCTACTGAATAAACTTGCTCTCCTCCTGCCATCTAGCGGCCAGCACAAGTAACAGCTCTATTAAATACTAACTGCAGAGTTCATATCTGTAGGCATAAAATCACTGCTTTGGAAGAGAAAAACAAGGATAACACAAGCAACAAGAATACATAAAAAGAATAGAGTTACTATCACAATTGGCTCAGTCCCTTACATCTTCTGGAGAAATAAAAAAGGATCACTCAGATCCAGAACAATGGCCATGAGGCACTGCCATACCACTAATAAATGTTCTAATTTTAGTAAGATTTCAAAGACCAATATTTAATGACGAAAAATATTACATTTGTCAAGTACTCTTTTTAGCAAAAAACTTCTTCACAAAACTTCTTTCAGTGACATCTCTTAAAAAATTTTATTCCTGGTTAATACTTTGGAATTTTTATCAATCAAAAGTAATGATATTTGTCATCCATGCAATAATACACCATATTTCATAGCATCAGTAAACACATCTTCCTGATGTCTACACCTACATATGGCAAATATGAAGCTCAGACTCTGCCAACTTATTAGCTGACTGTAGTAAATAATTTTTTATTCTAAATATTCAAGACAAATTGGCCTTAAAATCCTAAAATATCTAACTAAATAAATTTTCATTTTTGTTCCCTTATTTTAAAAAAAAAAACTTCTCTGAACTCAGACTATACTCCAATTTATTTGAATTTACTATTGGTGCAGTGGCCCACAAAATTCTCCAGTATGTAGGGTGACATTAATAACTATTAACATTGGCCCTGGCTGGTGTGGCTCACTGGTTTGATTCCCAGGGAGGGTTTGTGCCTGGGTTGCAGGCCAGGTCTCCAGTAGGGGGCGCTCAAGTGGCAACCACACATTGATGTTTCTCTCTTTTTCTCCCTCCTGGTCTCTAAAAAAATAAATAAATAATCTTTAAAAAATAACTATTAATATTGGTACTAATTTTATCAACACACCCCAATACAACTCCACTATCTTATACTATTCTCCCCAAACCTAGGGTTAGGGTGGAGAAGATCTACATAAGTTTATTTAAAAAAAAAAAATTAATGGGAGCATCTGAGATCTTGCTCCCTGGCATATGTCACCAGTTTGGCATAAATAAACTCATAAAAATTCAAAAAGAAAAGGTAATAAAAAATTATTTTGTCACTATGTATAGTAGCAATCGAATATCATACATGAGCATTTTATCTGTATGCTTATTAGAACTACCAAAATTAGATTTTAAAAATAAGTCTTGTTAAAATAAGTCATGTTTTATTTAAGCAAGAAGATTACCGGACTTGATGGAGTCCCTGCTGATTCACTGCTACTGCTTCTCTCACAGTGTAACTCCCTTATTACACACAGAGCAAGGCTTTCATCGAAGGAAAAGGAAATACTATCAGATTTGTGGCGCTTCCTTTGACATTCACCAGGTAATTCGTCTGAGTTTTCTTCTGGATATGTAAGAAAAAACAAGTTAATTAAATTGCTACACAGATTAATTTAGAAATTACGTTGTCATGAGTATGTATTTGTACTAAAATTTAGCTCCAATAAAATTAAACTGCTGTTTCGAAAGTCAACACTCTTTCATTGGCTCTGTCCACAGTAATAGCAAAATATTATTTTTAAAAGCTTTTTAAGCTGCTTTCAGAACATTATCTCCATTAAGTCAAGATTTAATCTTTCCACAGTTTGTATTACACAAACAATCTAGGGTTGCTGACATAAATCAACTCTTAAGGTACAAAATTTTTTCTCTGGAAAACAAAAACCCAAAAATGTTTAATGTACTTAGAAGGTAAATCTGGAATTTACTCTGGCATATGTTATAAATAGAAATTGATCTTTTTTCTCAAATAACTAACCTTTTGTTCCAGTCCCGTGTACTTAGTAAGATACCCTCTGCCCTTACTACCCTCATGTACAAGATTCTAGTGTGGGCTTATCTGTTCTGTTCCACTGATTTTCTTTCACCTGATTTATACAGTTTATTATAACGACTTCTGATTAGACAACAGCTTCCTCCTCCACTATCTTTTCTCTGCAAAAATGCTCAGCTATTTTCTTTATCTCATCTTTATTTCTAAGACACTATTTATCATTTTAAAACTCACTGATGTTTTGTCACATTAGGAACAATTAAATATGTTAACTGCTAAGGTGACCAAGAATAAGGAAAACAGAGTATATATCCTTGTCCTCTATTACCCTGAACAGAGAGCTGGCTAACTATAAAATCCAGGAGTCACAGTAAACTGTACCTGCTGTAGTCAGTTAACCAGAAAAATGGTGCTAAGAAAGCAATTTTTAAATCAAAGAAATCACATCACATAAAAATGAAAATGAAACTCAGAAATTTGTTAATCTAAAACAAAAAAGCACAATTTCATTAAGCATAAATATACTAATTTCATTAGAAAATGAACACTAAAGAGCTATTTGAAAATGACAATTAAATATTCATATCTACCTGTCTCACTGATTGCTCTCCTTCTAGATGAGGTAGATGGTCTAGAAACCAAATCTGAGGATGAAGGTTTCTCTTCCTGCAGTTCTTGCACAGAGTCCTATGCATTAAAGGGAAAAAGACCCACAACTTAAGTGGTAACACCTCAAAGCTAATTTCCAATTTTAATAAGCTTCTCAATTTTCAAGAATCATACTGGAGTAAGTCAACTTCAAGATTACCTTTTGGTCACTCCCACCTTCGAGGTGACACCTATTTTCACTCGCAGAGGTGCCTGAATCTGATGGTTCTGATAGAAAATAAAAACAGAGAAGCACAAACTAAGAAAGAGCTATGTAGATAGTCCGGGACAAACTGCTTACACAATTTAACCTTGCAACAAACATTAAACTTGTCTCCCAGGTACCATCCCTGTGCTAGACACTGGAGATGTAAATAAGAATTCAATTTTAATAGTGCATAAGAATAATACAGTATAATGAACACAATACAAGTGTAAGATAAATCAGTGGCGAAGAAGAGCAATGATTATCTGGTAGGGACAGGGCAGTGTCTGAGGAATAAGGAATCAGGGAAGTTTTCATTTCAGATGTAGAAGCAGGATCAGGAAAGGTCATTCCGGACTGAGGGAACACCATCTTAAAAAAAAAAACATTTGCAAGCGAACTATCAGTGCTGTCACAGGGAACTGCAGGTAGCATATAATAACTGGCAGGTAAGTGGGATCACAGAGGATCCTGCGTGTCTTACTGAACAGCAAGAGGATGCAAACAGCGAGGAGCACTCACGCAGGCAATCCCGCTTCAACACATTTCCAACTGCTCCTTCAGAACCTTCCCTATGTCACTGCTACAGCTACTCCCCATTAAAATGGTTTAATCCAAGAGATAAAACTGACTTGCCAGTGTACAAGCAAGTAATTTTATCCAGAGAGCGCTAAGGAACTCCTCACTAAATGGTACTTTAGGCACAGGAATGATAAATCACTCTGGCAAAATAGAAGGAAAAAAGAGCAGAGGCAGGAAAACCAATATTAGACAGTTAACTGCAATAATACAAATGAAAAGGTATTAAAATCTAAACTAAAGCATGGAAAAAAGATCAAGTTTGGAGAAATTAAAAAGGTAAAAACCTGGTGTCTGATATACCAGGCAAGGGAGAAAGGAGCTAAGGATTCCAAGATTCTACCCAAGACAGAAACTGCAGAAGACAAACAGATTTGGATGGAAAGACAGAGAACTGACGAGTGGTGAAACTCATTCAGTTAGGTGTTTAGTCTTTAATTGGATGTGTAGACATAGAACTCAAAAAGTCCAAGTTTCAGATACAGAAATTACCAAAGAACATAATCAAATGCACTTTACTGCTCACTCCAAGACATTTTCACCTTAACAGGGAAGTCAGGCCTGAGAATTAACTATTTGAAGTTTTATACATTATCATAATAGTTTATTTCTTCTTTATATTATGAGCAAGGCATTACACTTATATTAAGTTGTACATAAACACAGGTTATATTTGTTTTAATATAATAGATATTATAAAACATGTAATAAAAAGAAAACATTAGGTGTGCCAAAGTGTAGAGCACTGTGAGTTCTGAAGCTAATGCTACTCAACTGAAACCTGAAACAAACTCAGAATGGCAAAAAACGTAAGTAATGTACAAGTCACCATCTCATTCACATCACTTTCCTAGTAATCGACCTATGTTTACTTATTTTTTTTGTTCTTTTCAAAACTCTACCAAGGTTTATTTATAAGTATGAATACATCAGAGATAATAACTGAAAATACTACTACAGATATTATAGTTGTTTATTTGCTTTCATTTGATTTCATAAAGAGCTTCATAAAATGCTGGTCACCAGACTAATCATCACCTCTATTCTGGATAAGACAGATGGTGATGCCCTTTTCTGAGTCTTAAATCCTAACTTTGGAAGAATAAATATTCAACACACTTACTAAAGACCATATTAGTAAAACACTGTGCTGTGTGTTTGTGATACAGAATGCAGACCTAAAGAGGATACAGGAAAGAGAAATATAAACTATTATAACAAAGCAATATAACAAAATTTAAATACAAAATACTGGGAGCAAAAATGAGTGGTCAGTTCATCTCGGGAAGTAAACATGCTTCTGAGAACAGTTCTTAACTGACTTTCTAGGATGGGTTTTAAGAAATACGTGGTGCACTGGAGCTGGCCCCTAGCATCACTCCAACACAGGCTGTGCCATCTCTTCCCAATTCTGAACGTTTGTAGCCTGAAAATGGCCACGGGGAAAGTATTTATACCATGGAAATCAGAAGCTCCTACAAATCAGGCCTTTTCCACTGGAGAGTGGGTTCTTAAACATCTATCAGCACACCACTACATGTGTGTATCTTTTTGGATTGAGAACCCAGGGCTTTCATCAGATTATTAAAGGGACACCAAAAAAGCCAGTTAAGAACAAGTCTAAAGATAGAAAAGTTAAATGCCACTCACCTAAACAAATTGGTAAACAAAACTCTATTATAAAAATAAAAAAAACAAAAACAAAAAATACCCACCCTTTCAAACAGTCCTACCTTTCAAATACCCAAGCCTTTTGATACATTTCAGGTTTGATTACATATCTATTAAGCAGGAGCTTTTAAAACAATAATCTACCTTTCAAAACAAATTCTAACTCTAATATCCCAAGGCTTAAACTGATATAATAGGACATTTAACCTTATATATTATAAATCTACATTAGAACCCTGGTATTATGTTTAGTTCATATGCATTTCTTCCTATTAAATTTATATTATTTTATTAAAAGTAAACATATAATTAAAGTAACTTTTAAAGATTATCAATTATAAAATGACTGGATATGCACAAAATATCTTTAAAATATCTTTACGGTATATGTTTATGATATTCAAAATTCACTTACCCTGCTTACTGACTACTATCAAGTTTCTGTAGATCATTGTGTATATTTTCCTTGAAGGGAGAAACAAAATAAGAAATGTGCATTTTAAAATAAAAATGTATTAAACTGGACTTAACCAGACTTTTAAATGCATTATTATGAATTAGTACACACAAATCAAAATTTTTTTCAAACTAAATTTTGTATCACTGCATTCAAATTATTTCAAACTTCTGTATCTTAAAAAAGCACCCTAAATAGTTGCAGAATGATTACATACAGCTACTTTTTACTATCACTGAGGTTTCTCTAGCTGAATGATTTTACGTCTCCTTCCTGAAATGTGGTTTGTTTGTACTTTACCAAACAACCCCAGAGAATGGGTATGAATGCAGAAGGCAGTTACTGTATGTACTTATGTTCAAACAGAAATTTTCAATCTCTGTGCTTATAAGTAGACTACCTAAGAAAGTAATGTTATAGAAAACCCACTATAGGAATTTGATTATCATTTTGACTTTCATTGACCTTGGACCAGTAATCTAATGGATTTTCTTTCTTGATCTTAAAATTTATTAAAGATAAAGCAGTATTCATTCATTTCATAAATACAGACTAAGAACCTATTACATACCAATCACTTTTCTAGAAACTGGGGGAAAAGAATATAATACAACCAAATCTCTGCTCTCATGAAACTTACATCATAATTGGAAGACAATTCACTTATTCCAGCATTCACTGATGTCGTAGTATGTTTTTTTAACTAAGGATTTTAGAGAATGTTTACTGGTCACAAGATACCATTTCTAATTCTCAAGGTTAAGGGGGAAGTGACAAATCCAACTATTTTTTACCCTCAGGATTGATGATATAGTTCCTTAAGCTCACAAAAATCAATAATGCTATCAATACGCTTTTTCCAAGTTAGTACTTTCTAAGTGTGTAACCTCTCAGCATATGAGAATTCAAGTCAAAGCTAATTTTAAGCCCTGGCTGTTTGGCTCAGTGGATTGAGTGCTGGTACGAACCAAAAGGTTACCGGTTCCATTCCCAGTCACAGCACATGCCTGGATTGTGGGCCAGGTCCCCAGTAGGGGCACTGGAGAGGTAACCACACATTGTGTTTCTCTCCCTCTCTTCCCTTCTGTCTGAAAATAAATAAAATCTTTAAAAAGTAAAGATAATTTTAGTATCATAAATTACATCCCAAACATTATCAGAAGATTCAATACTCAAATGATGCAAAATCACTGATAGTTACTTCTTTTTTCAGTTTTTATTTGATTTTAAAGAGAGAGGACAAGGGAGGTGGGAGAAAGGGAGAGAGGGAAAGGGAAGGGGGAGGAGAAGGGGAGGAGAGAGGAAAAGAGAGGGAGATGGGGGGAGAGGGAGAGAGAAACATCAATTTCTTATTCCACTTATTTAAGTATTCATTGGCTGATTCTTGTATGCGCCCTGATGGGGGATCAAACCCACAACCTTGGTGTATCAGGACAATGCTCTAACCAAACTGCAGAGCCAGGGCTAGTTACTACTTAAATTTATACAATTAAAGCTTATTGGGCTTTACAATTAAAACCCAATAGTAATATAAATAAATATTAAACAGAAGTGGTTTGTCAATGGAAAGATGCTTATATGTTAAATTAAGTAGCAGGATGAGTCCTGGCCGGTGTGGCTCAGTTGGTTGAATCATCGTCCCATAACCCAAAGGTTGTGGTTTGATTCTGAGTCAGGGCCCATGCCTAGACTGCTGGTGTGATCCCTGGGCACAGCCAATCGATGTTTAATCAATGTCTCTTTCTCACATTGATGTTTCTCTCTCTCCCTTCCTCTCTCTAAAAGCAATGAAAAATGTCCTCAGGTGAGGATAAAAAATTTTTTTAATAAAGGTTTAAAAAAGCAAGGTGAAATTATATTTATTATGTTCACAACTAGATCAAAACACACATCTGCACATAATTTAAGAACAACACATAAAAAAATGCCTTTTAGTGACAAATTAGTCATTTATCCTTGTTCTTAGCTTTCCTGCCTTGTTTTCTTAATGTTTAATAATATATTATATTATGCTCATGTAAATGAAGTTGGCTTAAAGTTATAGATGTCCCGTTTAATTACCACCCTTTTATCTTTATTATTATTGAGCATTAAATACCAGTAGAATCTACTGAATTCTTTCAGGTGAGAAGTATTCACCCCATTTATTAAGATATACATGCCAAGGACCCATACGGACTGTGATAAACCAAATGGGACAGGACTTCAAATGTGAGGTATGAATGACCGAAAAACGTCTTCAGTTCACAGAATAATCCTAAAAAAGTCTCCAGTTCCCAGTAGAATAATTCTCAAAATGAACTAAATTCAGCTGATTAAGTACCATAATGGTATGCAAGAAAAGGATTTCCAAAGTAGCTAAAGCTCAAATCTAAGCCTTTATCACAGGGTTGAAAAAAGATTTTTGGAAGTGACTGTAGTATTTTTTAATATTCATTAACTATAACTAATATTTGAATACTTTCTATATGCCAAACACTATGCTTTTTACACAAGGTCTTTTCATCACCTCCACATGAAGTATTTATATTATTCCTACTTTAAAAATGGGGGAAACTAAGGTTTAGAGAGAATTAAGTCAATTTACATAATCACACAGCTACTAAATGAGTAGCTGAGCTAGGTCTGAAACCCATGTTTTTAAGATTTTAGAACTCAGGTTCTTAAACAACATCCTATATTGCTCAGAAATTAAATTTTAGCATCTTTTATATATGTTATAACAATTTTTTCTGACCAAAGGGAATGAGAGTGGAGGTGAACTGAAACATTTGCCCAGCTAGCTTTTTACAATGGACTAAACTGAAAAATTTACCTGTGTTCTTTCACAGAGAAACTTGGCACTCCAAATAAATCCCCTAGAAGATCATTTGAACAATACACAATATGCTGTTGCTTCTCATCATATAATCTTTTATTCATTATATACTGGCCAAGATAAAATATAACCTGAAATAGAAACATGATTTCCAAGAATTAAAGAAAATTAAATGTTAGTTTCAAACCCATTCAAGAACATTGATCTGAAGAGGGTCCAACAGCCAGCACCCACATTCACAACCATCTAGAATAACAACCCTTTAAAATCATTTAAATCGTTTTTAAATCGTTTAAATCGTTGCTTTTAAATCGTTTCCTTTTAATTTGATAGAAGCAGGGACACTGCTTCTGATTTAGTTAAAATGTATTTTTTTCAGACCTTAACTCTGCCCAGATAACTATGTACTACACATTAGGAAGTAAAAAGGCAGCAAAATGCTTGTAAGACATTAATTATCTCATTAACTCTTAGTTCAGCTTACCTCTTTCATAGTGTAAGTGTCTTTTTGTGCACCAACAGATTTTAACAACTTCAAGAGCAATGGCTTTGGTCTAACCTATAGAAAACAGAGTTGCTATTATACTTCCAAAATTATTACAGAACTTAAGACCCACTGCAAACATGTCCATAATTTCTCTTTTAAAGGTTTTTTAAATTTTATTTTATTTTTTATTGTTATTCAAGTACAGTTGTCTCTATTGTCACCCCATCTCGGCCCTCTGCCCCACCATCCCCAACTCCCATTATAATTTCAATAAAGGTAGCAGATTACATTTAACAATCTCATAAGGTTATACTTCAAAAAAAAAAGTTATAATGTTTTCATTAAATGTAACAGACTATATAAACTGAACACCATAGACTGTCTAGGAAGTTTGAAAAAAAATGCTGGGACCTAATTACTATGCAAATAGTCAGACTTCTCAAGTATTGCTACCCGCTGCCATCAAAAACGGTATCCATGCCAATGCAGTGAAAACTATTTTTTCTTCCAGTTATTTGT
Source organism: Anoura caudifer (assembly GCA_004027475.1). NCBI lineage: Eukaryota > Metazoa > Chordata > Mammalia > Chiroptera > Phyllostomidae > Anoura > Anoura caudifer. The sequence goes on along the minus strand of PVKU01008905.1, from coordinate 54,411 downwards.
TATTTGCATACTACCTTACAAACTCACATAAATAGAATACTCCAAATGAACAAACAAAACAATGTGACCCATAGATACAGACAAACTGGTAACTGCCAGAGGGCTGAGCGGTGAAGGTATGGGCAAAAAGGTTAAGGGGTTAAGAGGTACAAACTTATAAATCATCCAGATGTAAAGTACAACATAGGAAATATTAATAATATCAGTATCACAGTAACTTTATATCATAACAGATGGCAGTGGACTTTTTTGGTGATCACTTTTTAAGGTATACAAATGTGAAATCTCACTATGTTCTACACCTGAAACTAATATAATATTGTATGTCAACTGTACTTTCATCCAGAAGAGCTTTACATTTCAGAATAAAAAATTAGACATAAAACCAATAAATAAAAAAAAGAATACTTCAAAGAGCTTACTGTAAACTAAATGACAAGATCCAGAAAAATAAATAAATCTTTAGTGTGGGGATTTTTACCAATCTTTTCCTTCTACAGATTAGGATCCTGAAGGATGAAGAATTCAAATAACCAAACCAAGGTGACAAGATAATTAAGAGCAGATATGAGACTGCAATTTATGTTTCCTCAATTACAAGCCACCATTTACTTCTTACTATATCATGCTCTTAGTTGGTCTCCATTTCATTTATCTGACAGACATTTATTGAGCTTCTACCATTCACCACACAGTGATAGGTACTGCTAAAGAAAGAAAGAGAGAGAGAGAGAGAGAGAGAGAGAGAGAGAGAGAGAAAGGAAAGGGAAAAGAAAAGGAAAAGAGAAAAGAGAAAAGAAAAGAAAAGAAAAGAAAAGAAAAGAAAAGAAAAGAAAAGAAAAGAAAAGAAAAGAAAAGAAAAGAAAAGAAAAGAGAAAAAGAACCCTGGCTGGTATGACTCAGGTGATTGAATGCCAGCCTGCAAACCAAAGGTCTCCAGTTCGATTCCCAGTCAGGGTACATGCCTGGGTTCTGGGCCAGGTCCCCCGCAGGGGGCGCCTGAGAGGCAACTACACATTGGGTTGTGGGCCAGGTCCCCGGTAGGGGGCGCGCAAGAGGCAACCACACCTTGGGTTGTAGGCCAGGTTCCCGGTAGGGGGATGCAGGAGAGGCAACAACACATTTATGTTTTTCTCCCTCTCTTTCTCCCTTCCATCCCCCCTCTCTAAAACTAAATAAAATCTTTTAAAAATTTTTTTAAATAAATAAAAAAATTCTGTAATTTTATTTAACATAGATGTACCCCTAGTTTAGCTTTACCAGAATAGGACAATAATATTAAGATCCACATATATACATATCCCTATTTTTAGGACTATAAGACGCACCGGACCACAAGGTTTTAGAGAAGGAAAATAAGGAAAACATTTTTTTTCTTATTTCAAAAAATTTTTGAAGCAAAAAATGTGGTAAAATATTTAATAACCCGTGACCCCGCTCCACCGCCGCCCCCTCCCTCCACAGCAAGCCAGGTAAGCTACATTTGGTCTATGAGACGCACCCGCATTTTCCTCCCAAATTTGGGTGGAAAGTGCATCTTATAGTCCGAAAAATACGGTGTGTGTGTGTGTTGTGTGTATATATATTTTTAAATATCTAACAGACATAGTCAAAAGACTAGAATTTTCACTTTTTACTATCAACATTTCTGTAAGCATGTAAACTCTACAAGCATGAATTACTTTTATGACTTACGAACCATTTAAAAAGTTAAATACTAACAAGTCAAAACACAAAAAAAACTCTATCACATAATAAACTTCAGCATGTAATGGAACTCACTCTGAAACCCACTGTTGCAAAGGGCTAAGAAAAGACTGTTTCTGAGAGTTAACTTTGCCTCCACACAGTTATACCCGAGTAGCAGTATTTAAGCTTTGTACATACAATTTCACCTAAAACGGCCATGCTAGGATGAGGGCAGGGGGGTGAGGTGTCTACGGAATTTAGTTGATCACCTCATAAAGTAAATTCTTCTAAAAAGTTACACTTTGAGATGAAATACCAACCAGGGTCTCTTGTTCCGAAGCTGGAATCTGTGAGGTACTTACAGCACCATCAGTAGACACAGACATACTGGTATTACACATCTGTCTAAGAATAGAGAAAAAAATAAAACACGATAAAAACCTAAAAACACCTTTAAATAATAAAACATGATAAAAACCTAAAAAGAATGCCTTTAAATAATAACGCGTTTACTAAAACTAAAACCATTATTAGCAAGTGAGTCCTTACCTGGATCACTAGAGAATGAGTGCTGTCCGCCTGTGACCACAGTGAACACAGCTGGCAATAGTCACAGTTTAAATACCCCAGCTGGAGACAAGTCAGGGCTTAGCTCCTTTTCTGCACACTCAGAACGTGTCCGAACTTGACCAGCCCAAGAGGAAAAGCTGAGTCAACCTGCCCAGAACACCAGCCCAATCTCGCCCAGACTCGGTGCCCGCCTCAGACTGGCTACAGAACAGGCACCTGTCATTATTCCAACCCCCAGCCTCAAGGCAGCTGGGGGCTTTGCAGCTGGGGGCTCCGCAGCATCCCCGCCCACATGACCCTTCCGGACATGCCCGCGGAGCCCCTCCCCCATGCCCCCCCACCCCCCGAGAGCGGGCCGTAACCCTAGCGACAAGCTGGTCTCCTTCCAACAAAACCTCCACAAAACCTTGTGTTCTGTACCTCCCACCACGAAATGACAAAGACTACGTGCAGGCAAAAGGCTGGAAACAGAGAGCTGGGAGACCCAAGTCACAGCGCCAACCTAGAACTGCCTAGGCGCTTCCCCGCCCATACCTACTCCTCACCAAGCAGGATTTTCAGCGCCTGGAGTGGGGTGGCGGTTCCCCCACGGCTACTTAGTTCTTTTCACGGGTGCGTGGCAGCCCTCCACCCAAGGTTTCGGCGATTATTCTACTCATGGGCCCGGGCCACTGGGGCCCTTCAACTTACTATGTCCGAAGAAGGAGGCTCCTTGACTTAGCAAGCAACAGGACCTAGGTCAGAGGGTTAAGAGCTGCCCCTCAAGCTGGGCTTCTTGCTCCATTTTCCTTTTAGAAATACAGGCCCGCACATGCCCCAAGAGGAACCGAGCAGGACAAGGTAGACCCAAATAGCGACCCCTACAGCCGGAGAGGACCACACCGGAAATGGCGGCCCATCGGGCTTCTGTGCGCGCGCGTGCGCGCGCGCGCGCACCCGGGATCCACCGTGGCAGCTCACACCAAACGGGGGAGGCGGCTGGGCCTCACCGCCTCCCCGAAGGGGGCGGACTAGGATCTTGGTGCAGCCCTGCCAGGTGGGGCAGGGGTGCTCGAGCGCACCACCGGCCAGCCCGATCTGCAGCGTCCCCTGGAGACTTGGCCCTGCCCATGGCTGCCGGTTTGGCGCGGAAAGTTAGGGACTTCTGTTTCCGTTGAGCTATTTTTTGTATTTCTTTTGTTTACACCTCCCAGCCGCAGTGGAGACTGCAGGCAAGTGCATATCGAAGTGCCACTACCAAAAAAGAAACCAAAATTAACAGCTGTACGATATATTAAGCCCACACCGCCAGCCACTGGATTGTATAAATGAGTTTTTTCAAGACTTGTTTTTTTTTAGAGTACGAGTAAAAATAGAACAATACAGGCTTGTGTGCCGATGCATGTTAATGTTCTAGGTACAAAAATAAGACTGGTGGGATAAAGAAGAGCGGTTACTTTTCAGTTTACACTTCTAAAATGTTTGGCTTGGTTCATGTATGCATTCATTCTCATTAAAATTAATACATATATATATGTATTAGGCATTCCATACTGATGCACTTACTTGCCCCCTTTAGCAGACAGACGTAGCAATCTCAATAATGAACGAGGAATAAGAAATGAGTTGGCTCAACCCAGAAAGGACAGTAATTGGCAAAGACCAGCTTCTTTGACCAGAAACAATTAGTTCCTTATGAACAAAGACCATTTTACATCTTTCCCTTCTTTCATACTCTAGCGTACTAGAAAAGAGTATTTCTTAAACATATTGGTCACAATTGACATTATTCAAGGATAATTCGGTTTGACTTTTAAAAGTAACAAAAATAAACAAACAAAACAAAAATACAAGGAACAAATTGGTGGTCCCCAGACTGGGGAGGGAGAGCTGAAAATGGTGAAAAGGATTAAGAAATACAAATTACAGTGATAAAAATAGTCACAGGGATATAAAGTACAGCATAGGGAATATAGTCAATAATGTCATAATTATAATTTTGTATGGTGTCAGATGAGTATAAACTTAGGTTAGGTGATCACTTTGCAAGTTATAAATTTGTAATCAATATGTTGTATACCTGAACCTAATATGATATTATATATCAACTATAATCAAAAAATAAAAGTTATTTAAAAAAACTTTTTTAGTAAAAAATTAGTCCTGGCTGATGTGGCTCAGTGGATTGAGTGCCAGCCTGTGAATTGAAAGGTCGCTGGTTGGACTCCTAGTCAGAGCACATGCATGGGTTGCAGGCCAGGTCCCTAGTTGGGGGTCTGAGAGAGGCAACTGACCCATGTTCCTCTTCTACATGATGGTTCTTTCCTTCTCTTTTTCCCTGCCTTACCCTCTCTCTGAAAAAAAATAAAATCTTTTAAAAAAAATTAGAAACTCTCGCCTTTATCACAACAAATGTAATGAAGTTTCTGGTTGTGAGAGCATGTGCTTGGCACAGGATAAAAAAATCACAAGAGATGAAGAAAACTAAGCATAAAAATATAAATTATACAAGCTATCATTTGTTAATGCCAAGTAAAGGAATGGGTATGTGCTATAAGGGTTCAAAGATAGGATTGCTCAGCGAATACCCAGGTAATTCACAAAGGCCTCAGAGGACCAGAGAATTTTGTGTCTTGAAGGATGGTTAAGACTTAAAATGGAGGAGAATATTCCAGGCATAAGAAAAGTATTACCGAAAAGTTCAGAAGTGAAATGTAAAGAGTTGTTTGTGAAACAATAAATCAGTTTGACTTGAAAAAAAAATAAAAATGTTTCGGCCCTGGCCAGGGGTTCAGTTGGTTATAGCATTGTCCCTCTACGCCAAGGTTGTGGTTCTGTCCCGGGTCAGGCCACATACAAGAATCAACCAATAAACGCATAAATAAGTGGAACAACAAATCTCTCTCTCTCTCTCTCTCTCTCTCTTAAAATAAAAAAGAAAGAAAAAACTTTTAAGATCTTGGAGGCTCCTTTAAATTAGAAGCAAGGGAACTGAGGTTTGGACAGAGGAGGTAGTAGACAGATTGGGAGGATATAAACAGGTGAATTGCTTCAAGTTGTGTTTTTTAACAGGACCACCAGGAACAGGTTCAAGTTCTGAATATTTGGCCAGCCCCCTCTGGACCACCTTTCCCCCTTCTCATTAGCCCAGTGTTTTAAAAATACTCTGTTCACAGACAAAATTCTATAGGGCAGAAACAAAGGGCAGAATTGGTAGGATTAGTCCTTTTCTAGTGGAAATGTTATCATTGGTATTTAACTAATTGTTAATTTAAAAAGGAGAGCAAAGGGACTTAGACATCGAGCTTAATAAACTGGGGAGCATAAACCTATTTACTCCACCAGGAAGCTACAGCTTCACACTCCAGGAGATTAACACTCCTCCTTTCCCTGCTCCAGTACCAGATTGTTGGGGAGCACAGGGAATACAGCTGAACCATAGAGGCCTGCCAGTCTAACTAGGGGGTGTAAATCCATCCAAAGCCCGAAAAAGCTTGGGAAATTGACTGATTGTTTTGAAAAAGCTTCTGGTGTTTTCCAAGCCTGAGATATGTATTCCTGGGGGAACAAAGAAGCACATGCTCTCTCTCAGGAACCCGTATTCAACCCATGCGCTCTCCTGTTATCTCCCCAAGGACATGTGGCCTTAGCAGCTGCATGGCCAGCAGCCACACAGACTCTGCCACCAGAGCAGCCGGGGACAAGCTAAGCTACCAGAATGGCAACTGAGACTGCTTAGCATCAGCCTGCACGCTCCGAAAGGACTAAACTCTCTCTTTCTTGCCCAAAGATCCACACTCACGCAGTGCGCTCACCTGCTTTATATTGGCCCTACTGACAACAAGATTGGACATTTTCCTTGGAGAGACAGATAGAGATGGGACATTAGGAAGTCAGGAGGGGATCCTCCCTAGTTTTACATCATCAATAAAGTTTACCACGGAGCTCCATCCTCCCATACAGGTCTCAGGAAATTCTTTTCCTCTCATTAAATACCACAAGAACTCCTCTACCACTGATAACAGAACCATAAATGAAGGAAGAAATGAGTGTTGGGTAGAGAGAGATGGATGAGGCAATGATTCTGTCTTTGAAGGAATTGGTGTTGACAAGGAGAAAATTCTGAGATGTCCTTAATTAAATCTCAGCAGGCCAGAGGGTGGAAGGAGGAGACTAAAAGGGGTTAATCATTAACAACGGTGGTACAAAAACCAACAGAAGATTGCTCACATTCCTTATAATACAAGTGTGAATTATTAAATTAACCTCCAGGGGGCTATTTCTGAGATTATCTTAAAAGCAAGACTAGCCAGGTGCCATAGAACTCCAGGGGCCTCTGCTTCTTGTTTACACAGGAGCTTTACAGACTCCGCTGCCCCAATCCCAGAACTAGACCCAATTCACCTTCCTCCATCTCTTTGCTTAGAGCTAATGTAAATTCTTTCAGAAAGGCTTTCTCCCAGCTATTTGATGTGCAAAAAAAACTTTCTAAACTCCTGTGGGACGAGACATGTCTTTTCTACCTGGCCATGGTGCTGGTGGTTTAGACTCCAAGCGACAAAAGCAGTCTTCTTTTTTTGCTAGCAATGGCCTATTAAGAAAAACCCTTTTCTTAAAACAAACAAAATTAATGTGGAAGTTAAAATATTTTTAACAGTATTGAAAATTTTATTAACCATTATCACCCCAATAAATTCAATTTAAAAAAAAAAAAAGAAGGAAAATTTGCCTTGTGTATCAAGCACTACCCTAGGTCCCAAGAGGTGAACAAGACAGTATCCTCTTGGCTGTCATGGAACCTAGCAGGAGGACAATTTTTTCTTCTTTTAAGTCCTCACCCAAGGATATGTTTATTGATTTTAGAGACAGAGGAAGGGAGAAAGAGAGAAATAAACATCAGTTGCCTCCCATATGTGCCCTAACCTGGGATCAAACCCACAATCTTTCGGTGTACAGGATGACACTCCAACCAACTGAGCCACCTCACCAGAGCAGGATGACTCTAATCTCTACCCAAACAGAATGATGATATGGCTGACAAAAAGTCTGGAGAACTTGAAAAGCTGGTTGGTGGCTGCGTTTTGGAAGATGCACCACCGAAGGAAGAGTTCCCTGCTAGAAAAAGTGGCTCTAACGCTCAGCCTGGAGACAGAGCTTTTGCAATGATGTTTGACTCAACACTTAAGAAGTGACAAGTTCCTTAATGGTGAGAAGAGACTGGACTAGGATAAGCTGAAGGGGTAGGAACAGTAAAGAAGGAGAGGAATGACCAGAAGACCAACCAACACAGGGCCATATAATGGTGTCTCAAAAACCAGGAGTCAAGTTATGATGCTGAATACTGCTGGAAGAGAAAAAAAAAATGAGAAAACACACTGGACATGTTCACTCTAAAAACAGTTCCTGTTGTTTGCGACTTTAACATCAAGAAAAAGATACAGACCAGCTGCTATTGTTTCCCCGAATTCCACAGTTATCCCACGTCACTCTGCCCTTGTGCTTACTCAAGGCTTTTCTGGGGCCAATTTCTTCTTCTGTTTTAGCAGGATTGTTGACACCCTCATGGGTTCTAAGAGATGGTGATACCTTCAGCATCTTTATACCCTATAGGACCTAAACTCTGCAAGCAAATCCATAATAAAATTTTATCTTGGTCTAAAGGCCACATCATATTTGTATTTATTAATGACAAGTAATTTTTAAAGAATGGTTAAAAACAAACAGAATTTATCTCAGAAAGTGTTTAGAATGTTCAGAATGCTGAAAGTTCACAATATTTATGACATCATCTAAAATTTCAGAGGTAGTTCAATTCCAAACATCTAGAGGTGAATAGTGTTATTTAAAAAAGCAAAATCCCAGCAAATGGTAAATATAAACACAGGCTTTTTGTTTCTAATTATTTTATTTTATTTTTTCAACCACTGTTTACATTCAATACCATTCTGCATCAGTTTCAGATGTACTTTTCATTTCTATTTTTAGAATTAACTCATTTTTGTTTATTTTGATAAGTTTAAAATATGCAGAAGCATTCACAGAACAATTCATATCCAATGTAACCGCTGTTTAGAATTCACATTCGTCATTCCTTCTTCAGATATATTTTAAAATTAGAACATATTTTTAAAAGTTGGTATGTAAGACATACAGGTGGCCCACAGACTCACGAAAAGATGTTCAACATTCTTAATCATCAGGGGAATGGAAATTAAAACCACAATGAGTATCACTATTAGAATGTCTATTATCAAAAAGACAAAAAAAAAAAAAAAAGCCCTGGCTGCTGTGGTTCAGTAGATTGAGCTCTGGCCTGTGAACCAACCGGTTGCCAGTTCAATTCCCCATCAGGGCACACGCCTGGGTTGTGGCTGGGTCCCCAGTTGGGGGCATTCGAGAGGCAACCAATTGATGTTTCTCTCTCTCTTTCTCCCTCCCTTTTCCTCTCTCTAAAATTAAATAAAACCTTTTTATTAAAAAAAATACAAAAAAATAAGTGTTGGCGAGGATGTGGAGAAAAGGGAACCCTCATACACTGTTAGAAATATAAATTGGTGCAGCTACTATAGAAAACGGTATGGAGATTCCCCAAAAAGATTAAAAACAGAACTACCATATGATCCAGCAATCCCACTCTAACTCAAATGGATATGTGCACCTCCATGTTCATTGCAGCGTCGTTTACAAGAGCCAAGCTATGGAAACAACCTGAGTGTCCGTCAACAGGCAATGATAAAGATAATGTGGGATATATATACAATGGAAATTATTTAGCCATAAAAAAGAAAGAAATTTTGCCATTTATGACATGAATGGACCTTAAGAACATTATGTTAATTGAAATAAGTCAGCCAGAGAAAAAGACAAATACCATATAATTTTTCTTATGTGTAGACTCTTAAAAAAATTACAAAGAGAAGAAAAAACAGGCGCACAGATACTGGTGGTGGAGTGGAGAAAATGGGTGATGGTGGCCAAAGAGCACAAACTTCCAATTATAAATAAATAAGTCATGAGCAGATAAAGCATGGCAACTGTAGTTAATAATGCTTTATTTGAAAGTTGCAAAGAAAGTAAATCCTAAAAGTTCTCATTACAAAATAAGAAATTCTGTATTTTTGAATGGCGAGGGATGCTAACAAGATTTAGTGTGGTGATCATTTTGCAATATACACAAATATTGAATAAATATTATGTACCTAAATATAATATAATGTTTTTATAAAGACTTGTTTTATTCTCATTTGAGAGAGAGGGGAAGGGAGAGAGAGAGAGAAACGTTGATGCAAGAAGAAAACGCGATTGGCTGCCTCCTGCACCGAAGATCAACACACAGCGCGGGCATGTGCCCTGACTGGGAATCAAACCAGCAACCTTTTGGTTACAGGACTATACTCCAACCAACCGAGCCACACCAGCCAGGGCAAACTAATATAATGTTGTGAGTCAATTTACCTCAGTAAAAAAAAGTTGAAATTTCCCTGTTCTCATTCTTAATCTCAATCCCTCCCTCTCTGGAGGCAAACGTGAGTGTTGGCTCTATGTGTATCCATTGAGTCCATGTTTTTATACATGGACTGTAAATCTATGAATCCATAAACAGCACAGTAGGCTACATACATATGAGAGAAATTGCCAGGCCATAGGGTATTAAACTTTATAGTTAGTTTTAACATCTGACGGAGAAAGTTCCCCTTACCATTTTCAGCATTGTCTTGGCTCTTTTTGGATTTCACTTTTAGAATTAGTTTGTCTAGTACATAAAATAATCCTATTGGGATTTTTACTCAAATTGTATTGGATTAATAGATTAATTTGATTGACATCTTTTCAATCTGGTTTCTTCCTCAGACAAGACCATGATATATTGCTCCTTTTTTTTTCAGATTTCACTTTACATCCTTTATTTTTTTTAAGATTTTATTTATTTTTAGAGAGGGGGGTTGGGAAAGAGAGAGGGAGAAAAACATCCATCAGTCAGTTGCTCTCGTGAGCCTCCAACTGGGAACCTGGCCTGCAACACAGGAATGTATCCTGATCAGAAATTGAACCAGCAACATTTCGGTTTGCAGGACAATGCCCAACCCACACCAGTTAGGTCTGGGTTTGTTGGTTTTTTTTTTTTAATTTTTAAAATAACAAGTGTTCAGTTTTATCTAATGTTTCCTTATGCATGTGGAAATGACCATATGGCTTTTCTCCTTCATCTATTAATACGGTAAGATTATAGTGAGATTTTCCATTTAAAAAAAATTTTATGAATAGATGAGAATGAGAGTGAGAGAGAGACAGAGAGAGTGGAAGGAGAAACATCGACTTGTTGCTCCACCCTCCACCCATCCATGCATTCATTGGTTGATTCCTGTATGTGCCCTGACTGGGATCAAACTTGTAACCTTGGCACATTGGGCTAGATTTTCTAATATTGAACTATCCTGTATTTACTGCCATAAACTCTACTTAGTTATAATGGGTGTTTTTTTTTTTTTAAGATAGCGATGAATCATATTTTTAACAGAATAAAGTAATAGGATGATAATGGAGCATAATTGATAGCTTATCCTGTCTTTAGAAGTTACCAAATATTTCAGAGATTTATTTGGAGCTATTGTCCTGTTGAAAACAGTTACTTCATTCTTTAAAATTAAGTTCAAATAAGGCCAAATTTGTGATCTTGTCCCACAAAGGTTAATATGAATTCAACTGGTTTGATGACTTTTACCACTGAACATTTTAAGGGAGGACCAGGAACAATATAGGTCACCTCTTGAAGGAATGAAGAGTTTATAACATGCCACAACCCCTAACCAAACCTGACATTTGTAATCATGTAACCTCAGAACCAGCTTCAAAAGGTCCTATCTTGTTTAATGAGATAATGAGTTGCTTTTCAGGGACAACAGACCAAAACTGCAAGTCATGCCACCAAAGCATGTGCAGGGGAGAGAACTTTTATCTCTAGCAGTTGGTAACTAAAGCTTTGCTCCTCCACCCACCACATGGAACCAAAAAACTGGGATATAACCAGACCTTGATCACCAAACCCTTTCAGAAGTAGAGGGTCCAGTTGTCCAGAAAGCTCTTGTGTTGACGCCCCAGGGCCCTCCAATTAAAACCTGCTCCACCAGCGCTTCCACATTCCATGCATGTTTAACCCATACACTTAAAAACCCTCCATGAAGACTATACATTCAGGGATTATTTCTATAGTTTGTTAAAAAACCCTCCACAAACTCTGGATCCTTTTTTTCCTGGGCAATGCCATTCACAATGAAATAGCCAATCTTTCTCCTTTGCGATTCTTGGTGTTTAGTGTTTGGCTGTGCTAGCACCAACTGGACAAATTCTTTCTGTTCTGTGACAATCATATCTTGTAGGAAAGTTGCTGAGCTACCTAACTGGCAGAAGAGACAAGTGCGGTCTACCCTCCTTTTGTGTGGAAGGGTTGCTCGAGTTTCCTGCAGGTCAGTTGTCCCTGAAGAAAATGACAAGCATGTAAGAAATTTTGCTGGAAGCCCCAAAGATGGCCACTGCTTTGGGAATAGAACCCTGGCAGCAAATAGGAGTTCCACTGGATCCTGGCATTGGAATGACTATGGGTGGAATGTGCTGAGTTGGGGCATAATGCAGCTTCATTCAGTTCCCCACCCTGTGCCCTCTCTCCTGACAATAAAGTAAACATAGTACACGCTTGATCAATTTTCTACCTCTGATTTTTGTGATGCGTGGTAAAGACTACATCATAAGCTGCACAAGGGCTAGGTCTTGTCTGTTGCTACTCACCTTTGTCCTGCCAGCACACACATGATGCCTGGCATGCAGCATGTTTTCAATGATTATCTGCTAAATGACCGAATGCTTAAATGAGTGGCTTAACTGGACACATGGAAATAGACATAGGAGTGTAGTAAAAAATGTATTCACTCACTTGGTATTTTATTTACTGTTCCACAAATATTTACTGAGCACTGATTATTATAGATCCTCAGTTCTAGGAAATAGAATTCCTCAGTTCTTGGGTGCTAGGAATACAAAATCCCTGGGTGAATCATCTAACCAAGGGGACTTTCCCATCTAGGTCCAGTCAAAGAAATGGTCCTTCATTAAGCTGCTAGCATGATTTAAGAGTTCTCTGCATACAGCACACTGTACTAAAAACAGAAAAGTGGAAAGACATATCAGACATTTCCTTTCATCACAGAGCCTTCAATCTAAAGTTCAGAGTACAAAATACTAAACTTTTATGTAGTGACACATTCATGAATAGGAAAATATTAATGTATCACCAACTGAACCAAAACACTGAAGCTGTCTGAGTAACCGAGTGATCATTACTCATGGTGATTCTGTCTGAGCTCACCCCGGCCCCTGCTTGCATAAGTCCCCATCACCCAGATCTTGTGGAGTCTGTGTCTACACTGACTCCTACATGCCCCGATTAATCTCTCTTTTAAGAACCCAGCTCTTTTCCTTCTGAAAAAATGCAAATTGTATTTCCTTCTGAAAATACTTTACTGCATTATAAGCTCCCAAAACAGGAGGACTTTGTTTTGATCAGACTGTCTTTCCATTGCCTTGCATGGGGCTAGTAAATATTTGTGAAAGATATGAATTAAGGATCACTGCCACATTCCTGCTTAAAATATATCAATTCCTGTCTGAGTGGGCTGCAGCGATCTTTCAAGCAACTCTCAACATGACTGGTCGCACGGGATTTCTCCTTCCATATGCACTACATAACTGTTTTCACCTATGCTCAGCAAAGTTCTAGATTCAGTGTACTTAACACACACACACGCTCACTCACTTTTATTTACCTATATATAATTGTGATAAAGACTCTAGTTTTCTTTTTAAAATTAGTAAATTTTAAATGATTTATTTCCACCATTTAAATGATACTGGCTTTACAAAATTTTTAGAAAGACATTTTTTCTATTTTAATTTTATTTGTTTCTTAAAGATTTTTTACTTTTATTTATTCTTCATTTTTGAGAGAGGGGAAGGGAGGGAAAAAGGGAGGGAGGGCAACATCAATGTGTGAGAGATTCAATTGCCTCTCACATACCCCAAACTGGGGATGTGGCCTGGAACCCAGGCATGTGCCCCAACTGGGAATCGAACCAATGACCTTTTGGTTTGCAGGCCAGCACTCAATCTACTGAACCACACTAGCCAGGGCTATTTATTTTTAATTGTATTTTTTTTCCATTACCCATTTATCCCCCTTACACCTACACCTCCACCCTTGCCCCCCCAATCCCACACTGCTCTCCACGTCTATGAGTCCTTTTTGCTCGATCCCTCCACATGTTTTTAAACATCCACAGATTTAGAAAACATGTCACAAATCAAGTAAATTATATAATTGTATATTAAAGAAACATCCTATTGGTCTTTCTTATATTTTTTTTACTTTCTTTTTAAAAAAATTTTATTCAGTATAATTGACATATAGTATTGTATAAGTTTAGGTGTACAACGTGTGGATTTAATACATTTATATATTGCAATATAATTACCACCACAGTATTAGCTAACCATCACCTCACACAATTATCATTTCTTTTTTTGTGGTGAGAACATTGAATATTGAGTCTCTTAGAGACTTTGAAGTATAGAATACAATGTTGTTGATTATAATCACTATGTTGTATATTAGATCTCCAGAATTTACTCACCTTCTAACTGCAAGTTCCTACCCTTTGACCAACTCTCTAATTGCCCCAGCCCTACTTTTAAAATTAGACAATAATTTAAACTTAAAAATTATTCTATTAATTGTTTTCCTATTTTTAATGTGGTATATTTGGATTTATGTCTTTAAATAACTTACATGTGATGAGGACACTTTTAGGTAAGGTGATGAGAAAAAACATTTAGCCTTTACCAAGAGGGTTTTTTTTTTTAATTTTTAAAAAAGACACCTCAGACAAGGGCTTGATCTGCTAAATATATAAAGAACTCATACAACTCCACTCCAGGAAGACAAAAAAAACAATTAAAAAATGGGCAAAAGACTTGAACAGACACTTCTCCAAAGAGGACAGAGGGCCCAGAGACACATGAAAAGATGCTCAGCATCACTAGCCATCAGAGAGATGCAAATTAAAACCACAATGAGATATCACTTCACACCAGTCAGAATGGCCATCATAAACAAAGCAACAAACAAGTGTTGGAGAGGATGCGGAGAAAAGGGAACCCTAGTGCACTACTGATGGGAATGCAGACTGGTGCAGCCACTATGGAAAGCAGTATGACATTTCCTCAGAAAACTAAAAATGGAACTGCCTTTTGACCCAGCAATTCTGCTGCTGAGATTATACCCTAAGAGTTCTGAAACACCAATCCAAAAGAACCTATGCACCCCAATGTTCATAGCAGCACGATTTACAATAGCCGAGTGCTGAAAGCAACCTAAGTGCCCATTAGCAAGTGAGTGGATCAAAAAACTATGGTACATTTACCCAATGAAATTCTATGCAGCAGAGAAAAAGGAGCTTATACCCTTTGCGACAGCATGGACGGAACTGGGGAGCATTATGCTAAGTGAAATAAGCCAGGTGGTGAGGGACAAATACCATATAATGTCACCTTTAACTGGAACATAATCAACAAAAGAAAAAAGCAAACAAAATATAACCAGAGTCATTGAAATTAAGAGCAATCTAACAATAACCAGAGGGGAGTGGGGAGGAGACAGTGGGGAGAAGGGTTTTCAAAAACTACTATAAAGGACACATGGACAAAACCAAGGGGAAGGGTGGAAGCCAGGGAGGGAGGTGGATTTGGAGAGGGTTGGGGGGAGGGGTGGGGAGAAAATACAGATAACTGTAATTGAACAACAATAAAATAATTTAAATTAAATTTTTTAAATTAATTTATTTATTTTTAGACAGAGGAAAAGGGAGGGAGGAGAGAGGGAGAGAAACATCAATGTGTGGTTGCCTCTCATGCACCCCCTATTGGGGACCTGGCCCACAACCCAGGCATGTGCCCTGACTGGGAATCAAAATGACGATGACCCTTTGGTTCACAGGCCAGCACCCAGTCCACTGAGCCACACCAGCCAGGGCCCTCTATCAAGAGTTTTAAAATGGACCACAGCCTCTAGGCTTGAAAACAAAACCACAGCCTGGCTGGTATGGCTCAGTGGATTGAGTCCTGGCCTGCAAACCAAAGAGTTGCTGATGCAATTTCTAATCTAGGGAACATGCCTGGGTGGCAGGCCAGGTCCCCAGTATGGGGAGCACGAGAGGCAAAATATATAAAGAACTCATATTTTGATGTTTCTCTCCATCTCTTTCTTCCTCCCTTCTCCCTCTCTAAAAATTAATAAATAAAATTTAAAAAATAATAATAAAATAAATTTAAAAATAAACAAAAACACAGTTAGATTGTACCATACTCTGGTCTTTAGAGGGAGACATTGCTATCATTGGCTTTCTAAATCTTCAACTCATTTCTAGAGGAACTTCTCTTCTATTATCTTAAAACCAAAGCCTCTGGAGTACCAGCCAAGGTGTAGGCATAGGTAGAAATGCTTCACTTCCTCAAACAACCAAAAGAAAAGTAACAACCAATTTAAAAACAAAAATATCTAGAACTGCCAGAAAATCAAATGGCATGGAACTCTGACAACCAAGGAGTTAAAGAAACATTCATCCAGACCAGTAAGAGGGGCAGAGAGGGGCAGCCGGGCAGAGAGACCACATGGCAAGGTGGCAGCTGGAGGCTCAGGAGGGTGAAGTGGGGGCTGGTGGAATGGAGGTTCCCATATTCACCCATGGATAAGCCGAGAAAAAACAACTGGGGGTCAAGACAGAGTGAAACCTAGAGTTTTAGCACAGGAAACTAAAGACTCAAAATCTCTGGTTGTAAAAACCTGTGGAGGTTGTGGCATCAGGAGAAACTCCCAGCCTTACAGGAGAGTCTGTTGGAGAGGCCCACAAGGTCCTAGAATGTTCAGAAGCCCACCAGGGAATCAGTACTGAAAGGGCACAATCCACTTGTGGGAAGTGAGGGGAGTGATGGAAAGTGGGACAAGAGCCAAACATGTGGCATTGTTCCCTCTCTGCCCCTGCCCCCACAGACAGCACCACAATGCAGCAAAGAGGATTGCCCTACCCCTGCAAATGCCTAAGACTCTGTCTCTTACAACGTAACAGGCATGCCCAGACAAAGAACTATGGCCCAAATGAAAGAACAGATCAAAACTCCAGAAAAAGAAGTAAGGAATGAGGAGATAGCCAACCTATCTGATGCAGAGTTCAAAACACTGGTAATCAGGATGCTCGCAGAACTGATTGAGCTCAGATGCAAAATGAAGGAAGAAATGAAGGCTACACAAAGTGAAATAAAAGAAAACAAACAGGGCCAACAGTGAAGGGAAGGAAATCAGGACTCAAATCAGCGATCTGAAACAAAAGGAAGCAATAAACATCCAACTTGAACAGAATGAAGAAACAAGAATTCAAAAAAATGAGGAGAGGCTTAGGAACCTCTGGGAAAACTTTAAACATTTCAACATCCAAATTATAGGGGTGCCAGAAGGGGAAGAGGAAGAGCAAGAAATGGAAAACTTATTTGAAAACATAATAAAGGAAAACTTCCCCAATCTGGTGAAGAAAATAGACTTCCAGGAAGCCCAGAGAGTCCCAAAGAAATTGGACCCAAGTAGAAACATACCAAGACACATCATAATTACATTAGCCAAGATTAAAGATAAGGAGAGAATCTTAAAAGCAGCAAGAGGAAAGGAAAGAGTTACCTACAAAGGAGTTCCCATAAGACTATCAGCTGATTTCTCAAAAGAAACCTTACAGGCAAGAAGGAACTCAAAATAAGTATTCCAAGTCATGAAA
Organism: Anoura caudifer; assembly: GCA_004027475.1. Classification (NCBI taxonomy): domain Eukaryota; kingdom Metazoa; phylum Chordata; class Mammalia; order Chiroptera; family Phyllostomidae; genus Anoura; species Anoura caudifer. The sequence goes on along the minus strand of PVKU01008905.1, from coordinate 37,306 downwards.
GTCAAGGACCTACATCCAAGATTACTCTGTCCAGTGAAGCTGTCATTTAGAGTGGCAGGGCAGATAAAGTGCTTCCCAGATAAGGTCAAGTTAAAAGAGTTCATTGTAACCAAGCCAATATTACATGAAATGCTAAAGGGACTTATTTAAAAAATAGAAGGAAGATCAAAGACTATGAATGGTAAAATGACAACAAACAACTATCAACAGCTGAACTTAAGAAACAAAAGCAAAACTAATCAAACAATTAGAACAGGAACAGAATCACAGAAATGGAGATCACATGGAGGTTATCAGTGGGGAGTGGGAGGGGGAGAATGAGGGGAAGGGTAGAGGGAATAAGAAGCATAATAGGTAGTCACAAAATAAACAGGGGGAGGTTAAGAATAATATAGGAATTGGAGAAGCCAAGGAACTTATATGTATGTCCCATGGACATGAACTAAGGGGGGCATGCTAGAGGGTAGGGGTGTGCAGGAGTAGGGGGATAAAAGGGAGAGAAAAATTGGGGCAACTCTAATAGCATAATCAATAAAATATACTTTAAAAAATGACCAAAGCCTCTGGAAAGTATTTAAATTATATTTTAGCTCAGTGACTTCCCTTAAATGGGAACCACCCTAAGGGGTAGAAAGAAATAAAATAAGCAGTCAATTGACTAACATTTAACATACAGAAATGCTGCCTATTAGAATTTGAATTCATTTTTAGATTTTTTCAGAGAGGTTTAAAGCTCCTGCTGTGTTAAATAACAAGACAATGACCAGTTACCAAACTAGGGAGGGAACCTTTTAAAAGGAAGGGTGACTAACCTCTCTGGGTCAGAGCCTCAAGCTCCTGGTAAATTAGCAAGTTGGAATGCACGGATTTTCCCTTAAAAGCAAAACATTTTGTGCTGTTTTCTCATTTTGGCTCCAGTAATTACTTCTCAGCCTATAATTGTACTTGCTCTTTAATTTCCTCTTCTGATGATCAAGGAAGCTGCAGTTGCTAAACATTTGAATTGAAAACATCACAGAGGACAACTACACAGGAAAATGGACAAGCATGGGCAAAGCATGAAGAGCGGGAGTCTGGGCCATCTCGTCTTCCACTTTCCTTTCTCTTGTTCCTTTTGTCTTCATTTCTTATACTATTACCTTTTCTTCTTCACCTTTTCTGCCACCCTTTTCTCCTGCTATCACACCTCTTCCTTAAGCCCACAGTTGAAGCACCTGACAACATTTTCTACTTGGACCCCAGTGGTCACCACAATCATGTAAATTCCTTTCTCTATAAACATAACCCACAAGTTGTTCCAACTGATTAAAGTAGCCTTGGAATGGAAAATTTTAACCTATAAAATTATCAGATATTTTATTTTTCATGAAGACCTATAAATCCATATCTTTCCAAATATAATATAGCTAAGGGTATGGGAAAACAAGTAACTTACATCGATTGTAGCACTGTAAATTGACATACCCTTTCTTTGATCCAGAGAATCCACTTGTAGAAAGGAAATAGTCACAAGGATGTTAAGATGTACATAAGGGTTTTTGTCCAGGGAAGTTTATCACAGAACTATTGATAATAGCAAAAAATTGGAAATCACCTAAATGTCCAAAAGTCTTGGTCCATCTTTGCGATTCCCCAATCTTCTGGAAAGGCCTGGGGTTTTTATTTGGTACTTCACAGCTGAATCTCAGCTGTGAAACCTTGAAGGTCATGGACCTCTCCAACTAATGACTGCTGGTCTTCTCTTGTTTCTGAGCACAAACAGGTTGGTCTTCTCTCCATGTTAGACCTGCTCCTTAGAACTTTCAAATACTTGCAACTGCAACCCCATCTACATTCCACTCTGGTTAAATACAAGAACCGTGGTCTTTAAATTTTTTAAATTATTATTGTATTCCCCTAAGCTTAGCATCATGGTTAATAGGTATAGTGTTGGCCAAAAAGATCGTTTTTTTTTATAAGATGGGAAAATAATAAGATAAGTTACTAAAGGAAAATAAATACAATTGGCCAATGAGCATCTGATATCTGATCTTCAACAATTATCACGCAAAACTAGGCTTCTGGTCAGATGGTGATGAAGTCAGACATGACTCACCTCTTCACACAATCACATCAAAACTACAACTAAAATACAGAACGACCTTCACTCAGAACCATCAGAAATTGAGTTGAATGGAAGTCTGACAGCTATTCAAAGAAACCACATCTATCCAGACTGGTAGGAGGGGCATGGACATGGAATAGGCTGGCCCCACATCCATGTGGATAAAAATTTCGGAAGGATATCTTGGGATCGAGGAGTCCCAGACCCGCACCAGTTCCCCCAGCCCAGGATTCCAGTGCCAGGAAGATAAGTTCCCACAACTTCTGGCTGCAAAACCCAGCAGGGATCGAGTTAGTGGAGGAGGTTGTTGGAGCCCTAAGCAGTTCCTCTTGGGGAACCCACACAAAGACTCACCTACTCGGACTTGCTCCCTCTGAGCTCCAGCACCACGATGGCAGCTTGAAGGGCACCCCAGCAGTATACAGGGACTGAAGTGTCTGGCATTGGGGATGACCAGAGGCCATTATCCTTTTGCTGAGCCTTCCCCCAACAGGGCTGGTAGGCTGGTGCTGTATCTGAGACTCCATCAACCTGGCTAACAATGTGTGACCTACCTTGGAGATCCACAGAGGCTCTACTCTACCCAATTTACCGGTTAACCCAATCTGCTTTTCCAAGAGAATGGCTGGTCTTGGCTCCTAAATCCTGTCAAACAAACAACAGCTTGCTTCAGTGAGCCCTAGCAGCAGCCAGATTAGAGTCACAGCTTGGCTTCACCTGGGAATCTCCAAGCCCTGCACAAGTGGCAGCCAACTCAGATTGCTTTATAGCTCAGGCAAGGTGCCCTGGGTAAAACATAAGTTGGGGCTGACCTTGGCCTGCACCACCCAGTAAACCCAGGGCCAAAGCACCCAGTGGACAGCTATAGACCACATCAGAGCACCACCCCCCTGTTCCTGCGCTGCACAGCTGATTCTCCACAGAGGGTGGAGGTTGGTGGTCAGTGGTCACAGCAAGTCCCTGCAGATGACTGACCTGGGTAAATCCCTCCCATTGATCTGCCAACAGCAATCAAGGCTCAGCTATAAGAAGAGGGTGTACTCAGCCCACACAAAGGGCATACCTCAAGTACCCAGCCTGGGTGATAGGGGAGGCTGTGCCACTGGGTCCTATAGGACACCTACCACATTAAGCCACACTACAAAGACAGGGAGTCATAACAGCTCTACCTAATACATAGAAACAAACACAGGGATGCTGCCAAACTGAGGAGACAAAGAAACATGGCCCAAATGAAAGAACAGATCAAAACTCCAAAAAGAGAGATAAATGAAATGGAGACAAGCGATCTATCAGATGCAAAGTTCAAAACACTGTTTATAAGGATGCTCAAGGACTTAGTGAGGACCTCAGCATAAAAAAGATCCAGTCAGAAATGAAGGATACACTAATTGAAATAAAGAACAATTTACATGGAAACAACAGTAGAGATGATGAAGCCAAGAATCAAATCAATTTTTTGGAACATAAGGAACCAGAAAAAAAAACTATGTGAACAACAAGAAGAAAAAAGAATCCAAAAAAACAAGGATAAAATAAAGAGCCCCTGGGATGACTTTAAGAGGTCCAACATTCACCTTATATGGGTACCAGAAGGAGAAGAGAAAGAGCAAGAAACTGGAGATCTATTTGAAAAAATAGTGAAAGAAAACTTCTCTAATTTGGTGAAGAAAATAGACAGGCAAGTCCAGGAAGCACATGGAGTCCCAACCAAGATGGATGCAAAGAGGCCCACTCCAAGACACATCATTATTAAAAGCCCAAAGAGAGACTCTTAAAAACAAGAGAAAAGAAGATAGTTACTGGAAGGTTGTCAGATGGGAAGGGAAGTATGGGGGAATGGGCGAAGAGGTGAGGGGATTAAGAAGGACAAATAGGTAGTTACAGAATAGTCATGGGGATGTAAAGTACAGTATAGGGAATGGAGTAGCCAAAGAACTTATACACATGACCCATGGACATGAACAATGGTGGGGGGATTGCCTGAGGGAGTGGGGGGTGCTGGGTGGAGGGGGGGAAAAGGAGAAAACTCAGGACAACCATATTAGCATAATCAATAAAATATAGTTAAAATAGAAAAACTGATTATCTGTAGAACAATGAGATAATATTCTTGGCAATAATTAAACACATTAATAAAATATTGACATGGGTGTGAGAAAGCACTCACACACTGTCAATAGGAATATAAAATTGATACAGCCATGTTGAAGGGAAATTTGTCAATACTGAGTAAAATCAAAATACATGTAGTCTATGATTCAGCAATTCCAGACATCACTCTCTACTTTTGGAAAACACTGTCACTTGTGTGCAAGAAAACATGTACAAACATATACACTGCAGAGTTCCTCACAGGGAAAAATAGGAAACACTGAACCATGAATAGAAGAATGACTAAGAAAGTGTACATTCAAACTATGTATGCAGTTGTATGAGGCAGTTAAAAGAATGCAATAGGCCCAACTGGGTTAAAAAGCAAGTTACAGATATATTGTTATGATACCTTTTTATCATAAGAAATTAAATGATACCAAGTATCATTTGATAAATATCATTTATTTATCAAAAGAAAATAAATGGTACTACTGAGAATACTGATACCATTCTAGCTGGTACCTGGAGAGATTCTTTTGTCTGTTTCAGGGAGCCTGTAAATGCTGTGGTTTCCTAGCAAAAGAAGCTTAATTTCTGATCTTAACATCATATTCAGCTCCCTAGTTTATAAGGCTTAATGTCTGATCCCATTAGCTCCCTTCCTTTATTTATAAGTAATCAGCAGCCTATGCTAACAGACACTGTTTAAATTGACGTTTACCTGATCAGATCCAACCAGATTTTAATAATATTGCACTTTCCATTAGTTTTCCTGTTAAACTCCAGGTTCAGCCTCATGAATACTTGTGGGCAAAATTAATGTGTAATTTTTTCATTCACCTGAGTTGTAATGAGTTAAATGTTTAACCCCACGTAGTTCCCAGAAGTTCAGAGTAGGGGTCCCAGGTGAGCAGAAGCAACAGTGTACTACCAAGACTAAGGTACAGATGGTGAAACACCAGACTGAGGTTAGTTTCTCAGTAAGGAATGTGGATCTATTGCAACCCAGATGACAGAGTGCCTACAACAAGGAAGTGAAACAGACCTCAAGTGATAATATTTTTTTTAAAGAATTAAAAAAAAATTTTAAGCAATTTTAGAGGAAGAGAGAGTGAAACATCTGTTTGTTGTTCCACCCATTCATGCACCCTTTGGTTGATTCCTGCACATATCCTGATGGGAATCAAACCCACCACCTTGGGTATTGGGATGATGCTCCAACCAACTGAGCTGCCTGAGCAGGGCTCAAGTGATAACTTCCTGAGCTAGGCTTGATGCTTCACCCATTTCCCTATGGACTGGCACTTAAGATGTGACAGAGGCCTGGCTGAGTAGCTCAGTTGGTTGGAGTGTTGACCTAGTCCACTAGGGTTTGCAGATTCAATCCCTGGTTGAGTACATGAGGAGTTGACCAGTGAGTGCACAGAAGGGTGGAACAGCAGACTGATGTTTCTCTCTCTATATAAAATCAATAAGAAAAAAAAAAAAAAAAGGATGTGACAAGGGTGGTCTCATTGTCCTTGTAGGAGGCAGGGTGCACTTTCCTACCAAAGCTGGCAGTAGTTAGGTCCCCTTATCTGTGGGGTCTCAAGTGAGGTTTGCTCCTAGAGAGGGAACCACAGCCTTCTGCCTCTCTGCGTAGACTTGGCAGTAGTGTTACCAGGCAGTCACCTGGGGTTCTGCTGCTCACACTGCCAACAGGCAAACTCTGGAGTCAGAGCTTTGGTGAAAAAGGAAAGGGGTTGTTTACTGAAAGGCTATACAATTTTGGAATAATGGCAGGTTTCTGCATCAGATCCTTGCTCCCCTTACAATACTCGAAGAACAATAACCCTGCCACCCTCTGCCAGGCCAGACCAATTCAAAGATGCTCCTGGAATCCCTTCTCTCCCATTTAAAAGTGCCATCCTTTTGGACGTGCAGGTGGCTGTCGCATGCTCATCAGACAGCTTGGCAGGTTCCCGGTTGCAGCTTAGCTCCAGGCATCTCTTGGAGTCTGTGTGCACCTAGCCTGGCAGAGCCGCACGAAAATTGCAGGAAGGACCCCGGGCTTAGAACCTGCCCTCATGGTCTCCAGGGCCTGCTCATCCAGGGACACTCAGGCCTTGGACCTCTGACTGGGCCCACATTGGGGGAAGGAAAACCAAAAATGGCCAGGTTTCTGTGTGCTCTTTGCTTTTCAGGTCCTGCCCCAGAAACCCATGCACCACAGAGCGTCTGGCTTTTTAAGCAAAGTGGGCTAACGTCTGCACTGTTTGTCACCCCCACAGTGTCTCCGCCCCCCCTCTTCCTCTTCTGGTCGCCATTTTCCGGAAGGAGGCATGAGTTTCCCAGCCGTGCACCGTGCACCAGGGCACAAGTGTCTCTCTCGAGGCAAGTCCTCTGGCCCCCACAGCCCAGGCAAGCTCTCTGCAGGGGTGTCCTGAGCTACTCGGCTGCTGGGGTTGGTTAGAGCAGCAGCGTTGGCTTTGTTTCCAGTTGCCCTGGGGCATGGAAGCCTATCAAACCCCAGGTTCAGTTGCGATCCTGGCGGCCTTGGGAGATTCTTGCAAACCCCTCCCTTCTGAGGGGGAGGTGCTGGCTCTTGTGCAGCTTCTGGGGTCCCTTCCTCTGCCCCTCAGCGACCTGGCCAGACCCACCCTGTCAGAGTAGGGTAAGGCAAAACTAGGTTTACAGTTGTTCATATGGAAAATAATGCAATAATTAATAAATAGAAATACAAGAATAAACTGCTTCATGTACTCACAATTGCAAACCTACTTTTGTCCCATCCCATAGCTTTGTAACTTCTCATTCAACCATCACAGAAGTTAGAAACAATAACTCAACCTGTACAGAGGAACTTGTCACAGAGTAGACTGCTCAGCTTCACAGCTCATTACTCTTTGTTTTTATCTTATTTAGACTAAGGCAAAAAGCTTCATAAGCAATCAATGTGTGGGTGACTGACAGCTCAAGTTGAGACACTTTTCAGGCGAATCATTCAGAGAAACTCCTTTCACTGAACTATGGTTCCTCTTCAGGTAATAGAGCTTCCATTTCCCAGACCCAAAGTAAAAAGGGATAAATTACATATAGCACACACGCACACACACACAAAAGCTTTTATATGCACTAACAAGAAAGCTTTTAATCTATTGAATGATTGTTTTATCAAAAAGAGTCTCTAAATATTATGAATATAGGTTCTGTGGCCAAACTGCCTGGGTGTTCCAGCCCTGATATGAACTTTCCTAGTCTCTGCATGCCTCGGTTTCCTCATGTGTAAAATTAAGGATAATAAAAAGATTATTGCTAAAATTCAACAAGTTAACACTGCTGTCATTTTTCAGGATAATAACATGGGATCCCCTGAAGAAATGTTAAGGCCAAAAATATACTGCCCTTATCCAGACCTGACAGCCCCCTTTCCCCCATCTCTCAGAGACCAGTTCCTGCCTCAGGGCTTCAGGCCTTTCTGTTTCATGTTTCCAAGAAATCTCTCCTGCAGGCTACTGATGGTAGATAGCCTTTTGTCACTGATCTCTCCTCTCAAACGTCACCACCTCAGAGGGCCTTCTCAAAAACAGCCCTCCTCCATTCCTAGTTACCTATCACTGCCCTTATTTTCTTCATGGAATTCATTGCCTCTGAAATCACCTTACTTCTCTACTCTACTCATTGATTTTCTAGATTTTCTACCAACCCTGGGACTTGAGCTCCACCTTGGGCAGGGACTTGGTTGTCTTGTTTACCAGGACCACCTGAAAGCCCAGGGCAGAGGTTCTCAAAGCATGGTCTATGAACCCTGCAAGGCTCTTGTAAAGTCTACATTATTTTCATAATAATACAAACTTTATTTGCTCTTTTTCACCTGTGGGCATGTGCACTGATGGTAGGTAGGGTGGTGGGCATCTTGGCATCAATCAAGTCTGTGGCACCAGCTGCACTAGCAGTCATTGTATCATTCTTTGTCATCTCCCACTCCCAGTAAAAAAAGACAAAGAAAAAAAGATAGTTTCCCTTAAGAGTCCCTTAAGAATGTCTTTGAAAATGCAGTTGAAATTATTCAAATTATTCATTCTACAATTTATCAGTATTCTGTATATTGAGACAGGATAGTGAGAAATAGGAAAATTCCTTGGCAAGTGGCATAGGGAAAGTGAGGCAGGGCTGAACACAATGGCTGAGGAATTTACACCCAGGTGCAGATGGCTACCAGGACTGAAGGCTGGAAGGCTGAGTGCCAGGTAGGGAGCAAAACTTGGAAAACAAGAAGCTTGCCCCCAGGGTAACCATTTCTCCCTGGAGATAGCACCTAGGCTTCAGTTGTATTTCAGCTCCAGACCCAGGTGGGCAACACCAGGACCAACTGCAATGACTAAAGAGCCCCTGCCCTGCCACTGACCAATCAGAGGAGACCATGACCCTGAAAGGACACCTGGAGAACTGATGAATAAGCTACTAAACACTCCCCTGAGACCTCCCCTAAGATGCCCACCTGTAAGAAAGAGATAAAAGCCTCAAGACAAAGATATAGGTGCGCTTTCCCTCTGGGTTGTAGCCTGTGCCATTCCCTTTTCTTCCCCTACTTCTTCCTTCACAGGCATGCAGTCTCCTAAACTCTAAGGCAGTGGGCTGCTGGCTGCTTGTCCCAGGCTAATCCCCTGAGCCTGTCCCCAGAGCCCCCTTTTCTCTGACCTCCCAGTGAGCTAAGGCAGCCCAGCCTCAGCTCTCCTCTATGTTTCCTCTATGCTAAGCCCTTCCTTGTTTTACTGTCCCCAGCTTTAACAAATGTACCCTCATCATCACGTGGACTTGTGTTGTGAAATCTTTCCTACACGAAGTCAAGAACCCATGCACTACTGCTGGCCCTAGGCCGACCCACACAAGGCCAGGCCCTTGTCTGGTAACAACACAATGGCAAACCCCATAAAGCACTCCGTTGCACACCAAAGTTTGTACCATGGTCATCGCAAGGAAGAACTTTCCCCTAATTGTGCTGTGAGCTGGAGTACATGGCTTTTTTCATGGGGCACCATTTTTACTTGAAAGAATAACAATGAACTATAGTCAGGAGCACAGAAATAAATAGGTAGTGTTGAGAATTACCAACTTAGTGCTGATAGTGAAACATAATGTGAATTGTGCCGGACACTGTTTTACCTACTGCTGACAGACAAATAGGCAAGTTTTCTGCTCTCCAGAAGCTTCTAATAAAACAAAGAAAAGAGTGGAGGTTAGGATGGAGGTTTGCCAAATATTCGAAACTGGGGGCCAGAAGGAGAAAGATCAAAAGGAAATCGCTTTGGAAACGCATTAATTTTAAAAAATCTGCAAAGCAGTGTTTTTATTATCAGCAAAGCAGAGTGGTCATGAGCCATAAGCTAAAATGAAAAAAAGATCCTTTTATAAATAAGTGTAACTATAATGGATTTCTTCAACAAGATGAGATTTTACTGGCTTATATAAATTCTATTAATATATCTAAAAATATATTAATAGTTTTGCTCTCACCTTCTAAGTTCTTCTAGGCTGGCCTAATAATCAAATTAACAGAAACAGATTAGTAGGAGAAAATCAAAGTTTAATACATGTACATGAGGAATTCACATAGACGTGATAAATCCATGAAAATTCCAAAAACACTGGGGCAAAAGTGGGTATATAATGATGAAAGGACAAAGTCAGCCCCATTTGCTATTGTGGCACCATTTGCCTAGCAGGCCTGTGACCTTGCTAAACATAATTGCCTTTTACTCTTCTGACCTTGTCCCCAGGACTGGAGATTACTGGAAGCAAGAACAGAACTGACCGCTCCCCACAGCCACAGGCAGAAGATAACACTGGAACAAACTGCAGCCTGTGTTACAATGTCCCAACAGCTCAGGGGACACACAACAGCACCCCAACCCTTTTTCAATACAATTATAATCCAGTAAAAGATCAAAGCCCCCTCCCTCAATGCTGGTGTATCTCTCCACACCATGCCCCTCTCCTTTCCTGGAGAGTGAATAAACACTTTGTTCTTTACTTTCTGATGGGGGACTCAACAGTTGGAAAATTTTAGTAAGCCTAGTAGTTCATGCATATGAAAGCTATTGTTTCAGGAACTGCAGGTATGGACTACCCTGACCCCAGGTCACCATAAGCAGTTCCACCTTTATGCCTCAGGACAGCAAACAATTCAAGATGGTATCTGAGCCACTGTGTTTCTGGGAAAGACAGAGGGCCGCCTGGGGCACAGCTAACCACCCAGGGCAAGAATGCTGCAATTTTTTTTAAAAATTAAGTTTTCCTGAATTTCAAACCCTTCACCACACTTTGCTGTTATAAAAAGGCTGGCTTGAAAGGAAATGTAAGATGGTCTGTTAGGGTACAAACCCACCGTCTTCTCAGATTGCTGGCCAATTGAATAAAGCACCCATAAAGATTCAATCCCTGCTTCTGCTTACTGGGTCTGGTGGGTGACAGGCAGCACGAAAGCCAGCTTTTATGGTTTCATTTCTCCTCTTTGTGAGTTCTTCCACAGCCTGTATCACCGACCACCCTAACATATAAGACCTGTTTGGACAAAGGAGTGAAGAGGAAATGGGTATCAGATTTCAGAAGTGAGAATGGAGGTTCACAGGCAGCTGAGTAAGAGGGGAACACACATGTCAGACATATTCTTGCTAGGTGTCTCAGAAACAGGGGGACACAGGGTCATCTAGCTAACACATTCCTGTCTGAAGCCCTCCATTTACCATATTTATTTCAAATTAGGCTCAGGTGGCATTCTAATATCTCCTTCCTGAAGCATGTTTCTCTGTATGAATCTTCAGTAAGAGATTGGGGAGGGCCATGAAAGGGTCAGGCCAGTTTCCCAGCCCGCCAGACTGCTCAAGACCCAGTCCCGCCAGTTTCCAACCCACCTGACTGCCCATGACTCAGTTGTCCCGACGCACTTGATAGCCTGCGGCTTGACGGAAACTCTCTCCCACCTCCCACAATAGATATCTGGCGCCAGCCACAATAGATGATGGCCAGACTGACCCTCCTGCACCTGGAACAGCCAGACACTTCACCTAACCCACAGTCCTGACTCACACCCTGGAACCCTGAGGCACCCACTTAGAACAAGAGACTGATGCAGGGTGCAGCCAGGAGGGAGGCCCCAAAAATAGGGATTTGGAATGGGGCCCAGAACTCAGGGTGTCCAGGAAATATTAGAGGGACATATAAGATGTCCTCACCCCTTCCCCCACAGGTATGAGTTGGGGGAAGGGACACATGGAGCAGGGACATGCGGAGCTGCTAATCCATGGCATGGTCCTTTAACATATCTATAGCCTTTGGCTGGTGGCTTAGATGTGTTAAATAGCTGTGGCCATGCTCTGAGCCAGGGGGATGGAAAGGACTCCCCCCAAGATGTGACTGGGGGATGAACCCCAAGTTACAGCACCTGTGTGGGAGCTTGGAGAAGATTGGCTCCAGAAAATGGGGACACACCTGCCCAGAATCATAATGGCAGCCCAATAAACTTGGAATATATGGGAATGTTGGCAGGTGCAACTGATTGTAGGAGGAGTCAGAAATGGGGGTACAGAAGAGATTTGGCGCCGGGATTTAAATGGAGACACAGCAGCCATTGAGAGAAGATCCATGCAGTTTCACCAGAGTGCAGGACCCCCACAGACCTGTGAGGGAGCATCACCATGTGGCTTTAGCACAGAATTGCCACTTGGCTTTGTCAGAGTGGGGACCCCTTTCCCACAGCTTTGGTAGAAGAAGGACCACGTGGCTTTGGTGTGCTCCCTTTAGCTGCATGGCCTGGGAGCAAGAGAGACTGCCTGGAAGAAGGGTGAAAGAACTCTGGCCAGTGGGCCATGAGAAGGTGCCACATGGCTTTGGATTAATTAGAGATCCTGCCTGGACGACGACACAGCTGATGGTGTCAAGAGCCTGGATCCCGAACGTATGCTTCTCTTCCTTGCAATTATGGTACCCTGGATTAGGGCAGAGGGAGATAGGAAGCACTATGGGTGTCTGTGGGTATCCTGAAGGACTTTGATATTTTAATGAAGACATTAAGTCACTACTTTAACTCTGTATAGCATTAAATAAACATTTCCTTTCCTTTTCACAAATCTCTGGCTTTAAGAGGCATCTTTCCATAAGGCAGCGGACAATAACGGACCTTCTGTTGTTCTGTAACAAGACTAACCTCTCTCCTATCCCCTCACAAACACCGGCTTTTTCTTTTAAAAACCCCATTCCTGCCTCCCTGCCCCCCCATGACTCAGCCCACCATAAACACAGCACCAAATAAAGGCACTTGGATCAGATCATCTGGTACCCCCCCCCCCACCTCTATTTCTCATGCATTTCTCTCAGGTCAGAGATTCTTTCTGAGTCTTGTTTCTTAATAACTTGATGAGGGGCTCAAAAGTTGGAAAATTTTAGTTTTAGGTAATAGATAATAAGCTTAGGAATCAATGCACGTAAAAGCTTTTGTTCCAGGAACTGAAGGTATGACACACTCTGACTCTAGACCAGAAGCAGTTCCACCTTTGTGCCTCAGGAGGACTGCAAGCAGTTCAAGATGATATCTGAGGCATTGTGTTCCAGGGTGAGATGACCACTGCCCAGGACACAGATGAAGGAATGCTGCAGTTTTTTATCTGATTAACTTGTTTCCTGAATTCCAAATCCCTTACCTACACTTTTCTTCTTCTAAAAAGGATCAGTTTAGAATGGAATTTAAGACAATCTGTTAGGGTACAAACCCACCGTCTCCTCACATCACCAGCCATCTGAATAAAGCACCCATAAAGATTCAATCTCTGCTTATTGGGTCTGGTGGGTGATAGGTAGCACAAACACTGGCTTTTCTGGTTATGAACTTGGTGTCAATACCCCAAAAAGTAGCCCAGGGTGGCAGAATTTTGGTCTCTTCAGTCCCACCTTTAAAACTTTAAATAATCAAGTTTCACACTCCAGGAGGTAAGATTGCCCCAGATTTTGTCGATTCCATCACTCAGTCCTGGGAATAAAGTCAGTTCAGTTAAATGGCTGAGTCTCATTTCAGGAGGCTGTGATACAGGTGGGTTCCCAAAGTGAGGCCTGTGTTGTGTAAGCAAGTAATCAGGTATTTAATAAGGGGTTTGTATCTGAAAACAAGAAAAAAACAACAAGAAAGGTTAATGATCAGAGCAAATGATGAACCAGTTTCTGATTCTGAAAGGCTGTCTGTGGAGAAGGTTCCTAGATGTAAGGCTCAATTCAAAGGTTCTTTTTCTGGATTGAAGGCAGACAATGATAATCCAACAGATTCTCTGGGTCTGCAGTTTCAACATTGCCAGTGATGCTGAAACCAGAAAAGACACTGGAGTTCAGGCTGCCTGTTACTGCCAGACCCAATAAGAAAAGACAGGGATCAAATCTTTATGGATGCTTTATTCAGATGGCTGGTGATCTGAGAAGATGGTGGGTTCATACTGTTACAGAACAGAGTGGTGGAGGGGGGAGCTGAACGATATAAAAGACCCCCCCTTTTTCTCTGGGGGATCCTCCCCACCTACTGGGTTCATTTTGTCTGCCGCCCGAGGAAAGACGTCTCTTAATACCAGGGATCAGTGAAAAGGAAAGGAATTTATTATTTATTTGAAATAATACAAACTAAAATTCCCCACAAATACACACAGTCCTCCGGGTACCCTCCACATGGCAAAAGGGAGCACTCGTGGTCCAAAGCCTCGTGGTCCTGACTCTCACCCAAGCCGCGCGTTCCCAACCAGATACCAAAGCCACGTGGTCCTAAACAGACCCGTGGTCCCAAAAAGAGAGATGTCCAATGGCTGCTGTGCCTCCATTTAAATCCCAGCGCCAATCTTCCTCTGCAGCCCCATTTCCAGCTCCTCCCACAACTGGCTGTGGTCATCTCACCCCGGAGCACAATGACTCAGATATCATCTTGAATTATTTGCAGTCCTCCTGAGGCACAAAGGTAGAACTGCTTATGGTCTCCTGGAGTCAGGGTCGGTCATACCTTCAGTTCCTGGAACAAAAGCCTTTACATGCATTGATTATTAAGCTTATCATTAGCTATTACTTAAACTAAAATTTTCCAACACTTAAGTCCCCTATCAGTGTCACCAGGTGCTCAGGTAAACTCTGAATCTTACACAGCATCAGTCATTGAGAGTGTTTAAGTGTGAACTGTTGTGGTGATTTCTCAAGTTTATGTCATGTCCTTTAGTTACAGTTTGCAATTACAAGGCTTAGGAACAAAAGCTTTAGTTCTCAATAATTCCAAGTCAAAGAATGGGAGAAAAAAGAAACATTAGCTCAGAAGGTTGTAGCCAAGTATTTAAGGAAACTAGAAAAATTCAGGATCCAGTTCAGTTTATAGGTGAAAAATAAAACTTTGAAGACAATTAATAACTAGACTCTCTTAAAATCATCTTTATTTTTATCAAAAAGAGCCAAATTAAGACTTATTTATTGCATTTGGTTTCTTCTTTTTTAAAGATTTTATTCATTTATTTTCAGAGAGAGGGGAAGGGAGGGAGAAAGAGAGGGAGAGAAACATTGAATAGTTGCCTCTCACCTGCCCCCAAATGGGGACCTGGCCCGCAACCCAGGCATGTGCCCTCACTGGGAATTGAACTGGCAACCTTTCAGTTTATAGTCCAACACTCAACCCACAGAGCCACACCAGCCAGGGCAAGTTTAGTTTCAACTTGGCCTAATTATGTGCATGAACACAACAAGAATAGCAATTGATCATAAAGGCTCTCTTAAATCTGCTTTGCTGGAATCTCATAAAAATCTCTAGTGTGCACAAAAAATAAAAAATGGGCCACATACTTAACCTGACAAGCTCAGGTGAGGCCTATGTGGTGGTCTTACAAGCTCAGAGACCTAGAGCAACCACATAGAAAACTTTCTAACTAAAAGGAGTTCACGTGGGTTGTCACGTCCTAGAGCAGTATTTTTACTTAACAAAGGTCAATCTTCACCTTAACTGGGCCTGTCTGGTGTCTTTTTCCACCTAAGCTAACACACACCTTTGGAATATCAAAGTAATTCCCTTGCCCCCACACCACACCCCCACAGCAGAGACCACAAATCCCCTCACTGTTATAATTATCATGTTACTTGTCAACTGTTCACTGTCCTATACTCGCAAGTAAAATTACTATGTGTCTATGCCTGTTCCTTTCTATCCAGTCCCAGAGATTGCCTCACTTTGCTTTCTCCCACCTCCCTAATCTATCACCAATGAACTTTATGAAACTCCCTACAGCTTCCCCTTTGATTCTCATATATAAAGTAAGTAGTGAAACTGTCTTTTTGGAGGGAGCATTTTCTCAGTTTGTTGAGATTTTGCTTCCCAGGAATAGTCATCAGTTTGGCTTAATAAGCCTCTTGGCGTCTCTGGGCCACGCTGGAAGATGAGTTGTCTTGAGCCACACATTAAATACACTGGGACACATAATCACAAAAACATTTCATGTTTTAAGTAAATTTACAATTTTGTGTTGGGCCACATTCACAGCCATCCTGGGCTGCTTGCAGCCTATGGGCTGAAGGCTGGATGCCCCTGGAAAAACTCATCAAATTCTCTACAGGCATGAAGTTTTCTTACGTTCACACCTGAACGTTACGTTAACTTTACGTTAACTTTAATTGCCTCTCAAGGCTAAGAAGCCAAGCCACTAGTTACCATCAGGCTTTATCTGAAATAAGGGGAATTATACTTATCTGAATCTCTCTGGGAGGGAAGGAGGGAGGTTCAAAGGTTCTTTCTGAGCATCTTGTTTCTTAATAAACAGCTTAAAATCAACATCTGAAAAAGCAGCTTCATGGTGGCAGAATTTTGGTCCCTTCACTACTTGTACTAATACTTTAAGGATCTTGCTTTTTTCTTTTAACAGAGAATCCTTGCTCATCCAGAGAGTTTTCAGCATGAGAACATTCAGAATTAATGGGGAAGTGGCAACATCACAGATTACAAGTTATAAATACTTTGTCAAATTTACAATGAGAATGGTAATTAATTTTTCTTTAAAAAAAAATTGTTGAGCCCTGGCTGGTGTGGCTCAGTGAATTGAGTGCTGGCCTGTGAACCAGAAGGTCTCCGGTTTGATTCCCAGTCAGGGCATATGCCTGGGTTGGGAGCCAGGTCCCTGATCGTGGGCCTGCCAGAGGCGACCAATTGATGAATCTCTTACACATCAGTGTTTCTCTCCCTTTCTCCCTCCTTCCTCTCTAAAAATAAATTAATAAAGTTTTTAGAAAATTTTTTTATTGATTTTAGAGAGAGATAGACAGAAAAACATTAATTTTGTTGTTCTACTTATTTATGCATTCTTTGGTTGATTCTTGTATGTGCCCTGACTGGGGATGGAACCCACAACCTTGGCATATTAAGACAACACTCTCACCAACTGAGATACCCATCCAGGGGCCAAGAATGGTAATTAATTTTTCATCCCCATCACATATATTGTTGTATTCATCCCAAGGTAACTTAAGTTTATACTGCAATCATAAATCTTACATTATTAAAAATGATGCTGTTATTAAACTCAACCTGAAATTTTCTTCTCCAAGATGTTCAATGCAAGCACAGTTTGTTTTAAAGAAGAGTTTCCTCCTTTCTCCCCTCTGTTTCATGAATGTGCATTCATTTGGGGTTAGCCTGGAGTTCTGGTTTGTTTCCTCTGAATCGATGTTCTGTCTAGGAGGTAGACGCTGGGAAGACAAACCCCCCTTTCACAGGGTGAGGGCAGAATACTGCACTCTTTCAACCTGAGGTCTAATGGAAAAAGTTCTCCAAATTGAAAAAGAAGCAAGGCTCTCAGAATAGCATACAACACTTTTTGTTTTAATAAAAGATGTGACTTTAAGAATTGTGTATTGATATTGTATGTAGAAGGAAAGGGACCACATACTAACCTGGCAGGCTCAGGGGAGGCCTGGGGGGCAGCCTTACAAACTCAGAGACCTAAAGTAACCACAGTGGATAGTCTAAAATTAAAACTTAAGTAAAAGCCTTCCAAGGTGAGTAGTCATTTCTGAGGCCAGTATTTTTCCCTAGCAAAGGTCGATCTCTACCTTAACTGATCCTGTCTATTGTCTTTTTTCATCTATAACAACATGCCTTTGGAATGTCAAGGTAACTTCCTTTTTTCCCCAAGCCCCTTGGGCACAACCACCAGGTCAGACTACAAATCCCCTTGTTGCTATTGTTATGCTATTTGTCTACTGTTAACTACCCTTTACTCACCTATATAAAAGAAGCATGTGTCTGTCACTTTGCCTTTTATCCAATCCCAGAGGTTCTGAAACCAGAAAAGACACCAGTGTTTGTGCAGCCTGTCACGTACCAAACACAATAAGCAGAGACAGAGATTGAATCTTTATGGGTGCTTTATTCAGATGGCCAGCAATCTGAGAAGGTGGCAGGTTCATACCCTAACTGACCATCTTATATATTTTTTTCCAAGCCAACCTTTTAATAACAGGGAATAAACAAGGTGCAATGAGGGGTTTTGAAATTCAGGGTAAGTTAGGTGAAAGAGACTGCAGCATTCTCGCCCCAGGGTAGTTCGCTGTTCCCAGGGTGGGTGGTTATCTGTCTCTCCCTGGAACACGATGGCCCAGATGCCTCCACTTGTCCTCAGAGGGTCATCTTTAGCAGTGGCCCAGGAGGTGACTCAGACTGTGAAAGAATTCACAAAGGGAAGAAAGTGTAGAGAATGAAGTTGTTATTCACTCTCCAAGAAAGGAGAGGGGCATGGTGTGGAGAGATACACCAGCATTGAGGGAGGGGGTTTTGAGTTTTTACTGGATTATAATTGGATTAAAAAGTGGGGGGTGCTGTTATGTGGCACCTGGGCTGTTGGGACATTGTAACACAGGCAGAAGTTTGTTCCAGTGTTATCTTCTGCCTGTGGCTGTGGGGAGCGGTCAGTTCTGTTCTTGCTTCCAGTAATCTCCAGTCCTGGGGACAAGGTCAGAAGAGTAAAATGGCAGTCATGATTAACAAGGTCACAGGCCTGCTAGGCAAATGGTGCCACAATAGCAAATGGCGCTGACTTTGTCCATTCAAGAACTTATAAATGAACTCAGCAAAGTAGCAGGATACCAAATTAATATTCAGAAATTGGTTGCATTTTTGTACACCAATAATGAACTATCAGAAAGAGAAATTAAGAAAATAATTCCATTATAATTACATCAAAATTAATAAAATACATAGGAATAAATTTAACTAAGGAAGCAAAAGACCTGTACTTGGAAAACTATAGGGCATTGAAGGGAAAAAAACTGAAGATAAAAATAAATGGAAGCATGTATACTGTGGTCATAGATAGGAAAAATTAGTATCACTACAAAGTGATATAGATTCGAGGCAATGGCATTTTTTCATAGAACTAGAATAATCCAAAAATTTATGTAGAATCACAAAAGACCTCAAATAGCCAAAGCAACATCGAGACAGAAGAACAAAGTTGGAACTACCTGGTATCCAACTAAGGCTATAGCATCAAAACAGCATGGCACTGGCATAAAAACAGACACTTAGATCAATGGAAGAGAAAAGAGAGGCCAGAAATAAACCCAACCCTTTGTGGCCAACTAATCTATGACAAAGGAGGCCAGGATATACAATGGGTTAAAGACGATCTCTTTAAGAAATGTGTTGGGAAAACAGGACAGATAAATGCCAAAAAAAAAAAAAAAAAAAATTAGCTAGGCTACTTTGAAACCAGAAAAGCTGGTGTTCATGCTACCTGTCACCTACCAGACCCAATAAGCAGAGACAGGGATTGAATCTTTATGGGCGCTTTATTCAGATAGCTGGTGGTCTAAGAAGTGGTGGGTTTGTACCCTAACAGACCTTCTTACATTTCCTTCCAAGCCAGCCTTTTTATACCAGAGAACAAAGTGCAGTGAGGGGTTTTGAAATTCAGGGGAAATTAGATTAGAATAAACGGCAGCATTCTTGCTCTGGGCAGGCAGGCATCTGTCTCTCCCTGGAACACAATGGCTGGGATGCCTCCAGCTGTGCCCCAGGAGGTCGGCTGTCTCTTCTGGGAGGGGTAGGCCTGTACCTGCGGTTCCTGAAATAATAGCTTTAACATGTGCATTACCTACTAGGCTTATTAACTATTTACCAAAATTTTCCAACTCTTGAGTCCCCTATTACTGTCTTACACTGTATACAAAAATAAACTCAAAATGGATTAAAGACTTCAATTTAAGCCTGGAAACCTCCCAGAAGAAAACTCCCGGAAGAAAACATAGATAGTACACTCTTTGACATCACTCTTAGCAATATTTTTTGTTTGTATCCCTCCAGGCAAGGGAAACAAAAAAAAAAATAAAATAAAATAAACAAATGGGACTACATCAAAGTTTTTGCACAGTAAAGAAAACCATCAACAAAACAAAAAGAAAACTTACTGAATGGGAAAAGATATTCTCCAATGATATATCTGTTAAGGGGTTAATATCCAATATATAAAAAACTCATACAACTTAACACCAAAAAAACAAAAACAAAAAACACACAACAATCTGATTAAAAAGTGGGCAGAGGACCTAAACAGACATTTCTCCAAAGAGGACATACAGATGCTCAATGTCACTAAGCATCAGAGAGACACAAATCAAAACCACAATGAAATATCAGCTCATGCCTGTCAGAATGGTAACAAACAGCAAGTTTTGGTGAGAATGTGGAGAAAAGGAAGACCTCCCACATTGACGGTGGAACTGAAATTTGGTGAAGTCATGGGGACACACCTGCCCAGACTGATGATGGCAGCCCAGTAATCTTGGAATAACAGTAGAAGTTTCCTCAAAAAATTAAAGATAGAACTACTATGTGACCCAGCAGTTCGTCTTCTGGGTATTTATCTGAAGAAATCCAAAACACTAATTTGAAATGATATATGAACCCTTATGTTCTTGCAGCATTATTTACAATAGCCAGGATATAGAAGCAATCTAAGTGTCCCTCAACAGATAAATGAGTAGAGAGGTGGTACATATACTCAGCCATAAAAAAGAATAAAATCTTATCTTTTCAAAATTATGGACCTAGAGGGTTATTATGCTAAGTGAAATGAGTCAGAGAGAGAAAGACAAATACCATATGAGAACAAACAAATGAACTAGAAACAAACTCATAGAATCAAAGAAAAAATTGATAGCTGCCAGATGGGAGAAGGGAATGGGTAAAAAATGGGTGGAAGGGACTAAGTGCAAACTACCAGCTGTGAAAACAGCCATGGGGATGCACAGTGCAGCACAGGAAATACATATTGTAATGACTAAGTACAGCTAGGTGTCAGGTGGGTACTAGACTTACTGAGGTGAGCACTTCGTAAGGCATATGAATGTCTAATCACTGTGTTGTTCCTCTGAAGGTAATATAATACTGTGTGTCAACAGTAATTGAAAAGTAAGTTTAGCCTTGGCCGGGTGGCTCAGTTGGTTGAAGTGTCATTCCACATACCAAAAAAAGGTGGCAGCCAGCAGTCTTTCTCTGCCCCTTCTACTCTCCATAAAATCAATTTAAACATATCCTTGGATGAGGATTAAAAATTGAAGAAAGAAAAAAAGAAAGGGGTACCCAGCCAGGTAGCTCAGTTGGTTAGTGTCATCTTGATACACCAAGGTTGGGGGTTTGATTCCTGGTTGGGGCACATAACAAGACTCAACCAATAAATGCACAAATACGCAGGACAACAAAAATTGATTTCTCTCTCTTTCTCTCAAATCAATTAGATAGATAGATAATAAATAAATAAATAAATAAATAGAATTTGGGCCTGTGTTAACATGGATGAACCTCGACGACATTATGCTCAGGGGAATAAGCCAACTTCTAAATGATTCCACTTATGCGAGGTACTTAGTTAAACTCAGAGAGACAGAAAGTAACATGGTGGTTGTCAGGAGCTGGGGTGGAGGCGATACAGGGTGCAGCCGGGGGGGGGGGCAAAAACAGGGATTTGGAATGGGGCCCAGAACTCAGGGTGTCCAGGAAATATTAGAGGGACATATAAGATGACCTCACCCCTTCCCCCACAGGTATGAGTTGGGGGAAGGGACACATGGAGCAGGGACATGCGGAGCTGCTAATCCATGGCATGGTCATTTAACATATCTATAGCCTTTGGCTGGTGGTTTTGATGTGTTAAATAGCTGTGGCCATGCCCTGAGCCAGGGGGATGGAAAGGACTCCCCCGAAGTCGTGACTGGGGGAGGAACCGCAAGTTACAGCACCTACGTGGGAACTTGGAGAAGATTGGCTCCAGAAAATGGGGACACACCTGCCCAGACTCATGATGGCAGCCCAGTAAACTTGGAATAATATGGGAACGCTGGCAGGTGTAACTGATTGTAGGAGGAGTCAGAAGTGGGGGTACAGAGGAGGACTGGTGCGGGGATTTAAACTGAGACTTGGCAGCCATTGAGAGAAATTCCACTCAGTTTCACCAGAGTGCAGACCCCTGCAGCTTTGGTGAAGAGGGAGAGCCACGTGGCTTTGGCAGAGTGGAGACCCTCTCACAGCTTTGCCAGGGAGAGCCACAACATTTTGCCAGAGTGGGGAGCCCTTCCCTGCAACTCTGGTAGAAGAGGACAATGCAGCTTTGCGGTGCTCCCTTTGGCTGCATGGCCTGGGAGTAAGAGAGATTTTGCTTGGAAGAAGGGGGAAAGGACTCCTGCCAGTAGGCCATGAGATGGTGCCGCATGGTTTTGGATTAATTAGAGATCCTGCTTGGATGACAATACAGCTGACAGTGTCAGGATCCTGGGTCCTGGACATGTGCTTCTCTTCCTTGCAATTATGGTACCCTGAATTAGGGCAGAGGGAGATAGGAAGCACTGTGGGTGTCTGTGGGTATCCTAAAGGACTTTGATATTTTAATGAAGACGTTAGGTTGCTACTTTAACTCTATAGCAATAAATAAACATTTCCTTTGTTTTTCACAAATCTCTGGCTTCGAGAGACATCTTTCCATAAGGTGGTGGACATAACGGACCTTGGCCCCTGTGGCCTCTGTGTTCTGTAACAGAGGGTGGAATGTAGAGTTACTGTTCACTGGATATAGTTTCTGTTTTGCAAGACGAAAAGAGTTCAGGAGATGAATCATGGTGATGTTCGTACAACAGTGTGAATGTACCTAATGACACTAAACTGTGTACTTTAAAAAATGGTTAAGATGTCAAATTTTATGTGTATTTCACCACAATAAAAAATTTTTAAATCTGAGATATTAGAAATTGGAGCCAGAGAAGTGACCCAAATGTGCCCCTTTGTCACTCCCCATATGCCTAGAGGCAGCCTGTCTTTACAGACGGTCTTCGAACACTGCAGAGGAGATAGGTAAGGTGCCTTCCCCAATGCCCCCCAGTCGAAAATCATGTATAACTTTTGAGTCCCCCAAAACTTAATGGCCATACACCTGTGGGAATGTAAAAATTATTTTTCCTCCCACCTTCTAAATTCTAGTAGCTGGGTTAAAAATCAAACTAAGTGAGATTAACAGTAAAAAATACCCAACATTTATTATGGGTGCACATGCCGTGGGGGGCATAAGAATCTAAGTCCTGAAGACACATTGGGCAGTTGAGACTTACATGCCACTTTGAAGGAAGGAGAAGGAGGGAAGGGGCCTGTGATTTCAAAGTAGTCAATTCACAGGCAGAAGGGAGCAAACGTGTAAAAAACAAACTCTGGCTGGGCCACCAGAAACAATGGCTCACAGAAGGAGGCCTAGGAGACAGGCTTTGCCACATTGCCCCTCCCACCACACTTAGTTTTTGACGCGGTGCTAAGGTGATGCTCCCTTCCTTTACGCAGTTTTTTTTTCTGTCTGAATTCCTTTAGGCAGGTAAGGTTTTTTACTGAGCTTTCTGTTTCTTAATAAATAAATTTTCCAAAAGGCATATTTTGGGGTGGCAACAGTTTGGTCCCTTCTCAGTGCCTACTGTTGACTGGAAGCCTTACCAATAACAAAAACAGTCAATTAACACATTTTTTGTATGTTATATGTATTATATACCATATTCTTACAATAACATGAGAGAAGAAAATGTTATTAAGAAAATCATGAGGAAGAGAAAATACACTGACAGTATTTATTGAAAAAAATCCATGGAAAAGAGGACCTGCGGAATTCAAACCCATATTGTTCAAGAATCGACTGTATTTATTAATCACATTTATTTATCCTTTGGCTTTTTTGAGTTTTTCATACAGCTTCATCAGTTCCCTCCTCCTGAGATGTTCTCCTGCTTATACTGTGCTCATTCTGGTTCCAGCCACATGGCCTGAGGCAACATCCAGTGTTTTCTTCATCTACAGACTCAACTTGAAGCAGAGCTGGATTAGTAGCCAAACAGGTACAAGGCTGTGGCTGGGGGAAGGGCAGTATTGGGTAATTGGGCAGGACCAAAATCAGGGAGCAGAAAGAGAACGGTGGAGGGCCAGGTGGGCCACCTCCCACTTGGTTGAAAAGTCTGCTATCCTGGTTGGGACTGGTTCACTCACCCCATGCCAGCAATATCTCGAGGTTCAGACTCTATTTTGAGTTCCCATGTCCACCAAACCACTTCTTCTCTCCCATCCACCTCACCCTTGGGGTTAGGTGCAAGGATGGCTGCGGTTGGACTAGCCACTACCCTGTTTGTTTTATTCAGTTATATTTACATGTTGCTTCCTTTAAAATGTAACAGACAGAGAAAGACCTCCATTCTACCCCTTTGTACCCTCTCACTCCTTTGTACCCTCAAATGCTCACTGGGATGCTTTCGGCTGCAAGTAGCACTTAAAAGTGGCTTAAACAAATGAGGTTTGCTTTTCACCTAGAACAAGAAGCCTGGAAAGAGGCACCTGATGGCATTGTTCAACAGCTCAGCACTTGGGGATCAGGTTCTCTTCACCTCTCCTTCACCAGGTGGCACAGGTCCACACATCCACAGCTACATTCAGGGCAGGAACAGGGAAGGAACAGGCAGTACCAACCATGTCCATTCCTTTTATCAGGAAAGCAAAAGTTTCCTCAGAAATCTGCATCAAACTTCCAATTGTTTCACTGGTGAGTTCTCATATGATTACTCCTACTTACAAAGCAACACGGTAGAAAGAGAATTTAGCATTTCCAGCCTGTAGAGTGAGGGTGAACAAAGAATAGGAAGCCAATTATCTTTGCTTTTTTCTCTGTGTAAGTTTTTGGTGACTTATACAGAACATTCTGATTCTAAGCAATATAGCCAGTGAGTCACTGCAAAATTCTCTAAGAATGCCAGTCCAAGAGGTTAGTCTTCTTCTGAAGTCCAGGCAGAGAAAGACCTGGAGCATCTGATCATTCCTGTAGTCAGATCCCAGGAGATCTCCTCAAAAGGCTAATACTTTTTTTTTGCCCCTCCAACCTCCTGGGTTAAGGGTCTACCCATCACTCTCCTGTGCCAAATGGCCAGTTGTAATTTTAAGAAAAGGGGAATTGAGAAAACAGGAAACTGACTTTTTTGGAAGTATAAGAACAAACAGGAAAAGGAAAAGGATGACATTTGATTGATATAGATTATTTGATTTTAAAAGGAAAAAAACAATCTCTTGTGGTTAACAAAAAATTTCAAAATTTAGAACTGCCTTTGAACCTAAAACTACTCTTAAAAAATACAGTCCTTAAAAAAATGCACAGCCCCAGCTGGTTAAATAAGCATACTGGCCTGTTCCCATGGCACACATAGTGTGTATGAGACATTTTTAGTTAAATGGAAAAGTGTGAGTTACTATGGTTTATGTGATGTGCTGTTTTCCAATTAAAAACAGCACAGAAAAAATATATAAATAATTAGTTGAATTAACAATAATTCACCTGCCAATGATTTTATATAACTATGAAGCAGCTTTGTTTGATAAGCCAAATGAATCGAATCATATCCTCTAATATAACAAACATGAAAATAAGTCACATTTCATGTTTTGCGTATTTTGGGTTGGTCAAAAAGTTCATTTAGTTTTTTCCATATGACAGCTCTAGTAGCACTTAGTTCTATTTAACTTCATTCAAAACAATTTTGTTAGATTGTATTGTGACAGCTGTCATATCATGTGCATTTAAAAAAAACCTTATCAAAACTGGTAAATTTTTTAAAAAGATTTTAAATTTATTTTTAGAGAGAGGGGGAGGGAAGGGGAAAGAGGGAGAGAAACATTAATGTGTGATTGTCCCTCGTGTGCCCCTACTGGGGACTTGGCCTGCAACCCAGGCGTGTGCCCTGACTGGGAATCGGACTGATGACCCTTTGCTTCACAGTCTGGTGCTCAATCCACTGAGCAACACCAGCATGGGCAACACTGGTGAATTTTTGTGCAGTCATTTTAATATTGAAGATGGAAGGAAATATGTAACATTTTCGGCGTATTATGCTTTATTTCAAAAAAAGGTAAAAACACAAAAAAAGATTTGTGCAGTATATGGAGAAGGTGCTGTAACTGATCGAACATGTCAAAAGTGGTTTGTGAAGTTTCTTGGTACTATTGACATGTTGGCCAAATAATTCTTTGCTGTGGGGCTGTCTTATGCATTGGAAGATGTTTAGCAGCACCCCTGGCCTCTAACCACTAGAAGCCAATAGTGGGAGATAGCCAACATACTCAAAATATCCAAATCAATAAAGTTACTGGTGAAAATGAAAAATGTGCCTTTTATTTTATGGAAAAAACTAAACAGACTTTTTGGCCAACCCAATAATTTCTAAAAACAGAATCCTTAAGTAAAGAAATGCACATGAAAACAGAATCCATAAGTAAAGAAATGCTCCTAAAGAAGAAAACAATTCTTATAAGGGTCAAATAAATTCTTTCTCATTTATTTACTTAAATCTGCTCTCAAGGTAAACAAATGAAAAATTGTAAGTTTAGCCTGAGAAACCAGAATCAGGGATTTTATAGCTGGAAAGCCCCTTGGAAATCATTGGGATCCACGTTCCCATTTTATAGATGGAACTGAGAGATAAAAGCCAAGCGACTCGCCTACTGCTAAGGCCATCCTAGTAAATGGCAGAGTCTGGACCGGAAGCCACAATCCTCATGTCCAGGATAGCCCTGTACCACCACACCACACTAGTTCCCAGACTGATACTGGCCTTTTTCTTGGCAAATTTCTTTTTCTTTTTAACCTTAACAGTAACAAAAACAAGAAAATGCATGACTGGATCAGCCCATAGTGGGCTTGCAAAATTGTTTTTCCAAAGTATCTGCAGTTGGCGAAAGTAACTGCTGATTTTATAGCAACCTATACGACAACAATACATTTGGGAGCTCAGGAGCCAAAAATAAAAGTTCTTCTCAGAGCAAAATATTATTCCTGTTACAGAAGCACCTGCCCTGTTTCTAGGCATACACAGGATGTTCGGTATTTTACAATTTTAATTCTGTAATAATAAATAACCATTACAATAAAAGCCTTAGACTCACACACAAAAAGCACCCAGTTCATGTCAAGCAAGACTGAATATTGCTTGTAACATTGCAGGCTGCACTAGCAACAGAAGCATCTGTACTCTTGGATGCCACAGCCCCCTCTCACGTGCAGACAACTCAGCCCACTCCAATGTGCTTTTTGCCATACTAAGGTCAACAATAAACTGTCTGCAATGGCTATTTTTCTGTCCATGTATACCTTTATCTCCGGGCAATATTATCACATTTGTCCCCTCGTGCTTCCATTATATCGTCATCCTCATTTTTCTCCTACCCTTTTGCAGAATTATCTTCCTCTATCAGCATATGCTGGAGCTCCTCCAGGTCCAGTTGTACAATAGTCTTTTCTCTTTATACCAAGCTCATCCTGGTCTGTTTCCATCCTTATCGAGTATACTCCAGCAACTCCCCAAGTTTTATCTCCACTCTAAGTCAAAAGTTTCCTAACGCCTAGACCTGTATGGTTATCTGTTATCTGGTTAATGTCTCTAATTGGATGCCTCAAATCAAGATGGCTACGTATAAACTCACCTTCTTTCTTCCTTGTGTTTCCCGAGAGAATGGCATCACTCTCTATCATGCTGTGCAAACCAGACACGTGATCATTGACTTCACCCTGTCTCCTGTGCCCTTCACTTCCAGTCTCTCTCAAGTCTGGTGGAGTCCATCTACTAAATTCTCTTCAATGTACTACTTCTCCTGTCACACCACCAGCCATCCAAGCAATCACATCTCACTACAGTCATCTCCCAACTGGTCTCCTGACATCTATCTGGTTCTCCTCCATTTGTTTCGAAACTCTGGGGTTGACTGACATTGCTCACCACGCACCCTCTTGCTCTTTCTAGATTACTAACATAGCCGACAGGATGGTCTATGGTCCGAGGCCAGCCTGCCTTTCCTGGCTCATGCCATACCCTATCTCCCCTCCCCCATACTCCATCTTTTTTGCAGTTATTTACACTTGTAATTCCTCCAATCAATGGGCCTTTGTATGTGCTACTCCCTTTTACCAGAAATGCAATCCCCTCCCTTTGCTTAGCTCAATTCCATGCATTCATCAGATTTCAGTTCAACCATCCTTTCCTCATGGACACCTTCACTGACAGCCAGTGCTAGGCCAAAATATTTGGTTATGTGCTCCAGATAACCATGTTCCTTTTATTTTATTTATTTTTAGAGAGAGGGGAAGGAGAAAGAGAGGGAGAGAAACATCAATGTGTGGTTGCCTCTCGCCCCTCTACTGGGGACCTGGCCTACAACCCAAGCATGTGCCCTGATGGAGAATTGAACTGGTGACCCTTGGTTCGCAGGTAACCATGTTCCTTTTTGCATAATAAACTTACCTTGTTTTTATTTAATTAATGTCTATCTTTTCTGCTAGACAGATGTCTCTTAGCAACACAGGACTGTCATCGCACAGTGCCTAGCACAGCACCTGGCACATAACGCACATACAATAAGCCTCTGCTGATGAGTGAAATTATTGTACTCCTAATGTTAGCAAGCATAACCCAGTCCAAGCCTGGAAACAGAAATGCAGAACAGGAGATGTCTAATACACCTGACCTCCATGTTCTTTATCAGACTTCCGAGTTTGACCGTTCTGCACACTTATTCCCCTGACTACTGACTGCCAGGGTCCATGTGGCACGCTGGATTAATGCTGTTGCTCTTCAATTTTTTACAAAGGTGACTAATGCCTTAAATACAGTGATGTTTAAAAAGTATTTTTAAAAAATTAAACAGAAGAAAGCTTGGTTCATTTCAGAGAGAGATTTTTTCTGATATTTTAAAAAGGAAATGAGGATTTTGTTTCACTGAATTCCACATATTTAGGAGCTGGACAGGCCAGCGTTCCCACTGTGCATACACAGATGCTATTGTTCTTTCACTGGTCCCAACATACAGCACGAAAGTAAAAACATCAGGGTCTCTTTATTTGTAACAGGTAAAAACTGAGGTTCAGTCACTTAACACAGGGTGACAGACAAATGCGGCTACACCTGCAGCAAGAGCAGTCCCTCCACAGTGCCGTGATTGTCGCCGTGGCAGGTCCTGGTCATCTGGCACATTTTCCTCCAGGAATTTCCTTTCCCCTGGGAAGTCATCTTCAGGGCCAAATATGTTTATCAGCCTCTAGTTCCAGCAGTACATATTTATATATATATATATATCTCCCGCCTTATCTTGCTCCAACTTTCTCACTGCATTCCTATGGGTATCAGTCATTTATTATAACCCACCCCCCAGGTGGTATTTACAGTTAATGAGCATTTGTACATGGCACAAATTAACTCAGCTGCTGGTGCACAGAAGTCACATAATTCTCACTGTGCTGAAATACTTTTCTCCAGCTTTGGGGAAATAATTACATGTTCATTTAGACACACACAGAGCATGCTGTAGACAAACAATGCCTGGGGCCCATCTGTAAGACAAATCGTCTTATACTTCTTAGCACAGCAAAATATATTTTCGGAAACTGAGAAGAACCAAACAATATTTAAAACACAAATAGAAAACCACACATACCAATCACACAACAGAGTAACTGATACAAAATACTGTCAAAATAGATTTTCTTTGAGGCTTTCATTTCAAATAGGTCAGGAAAATAAAATCCTACAAAATCCACATGGCTCTTCATCCTCTTAAGAGTTGTTTTCTCATTTAAAGTTTAAAAATAATATTTAAAAAACAATTATTTATTACAAGAGGGTTCCTAATTTATTATGAGAGGTTATCGACAACTGCTTTTGAAGCTCTAATGTCAAGAAGTTGGAAGGCAGATGAATTTTGCAATTAAATATGTAATACTATTTATTTCCTCAGGTGGGACTCACGTATTTCCCCTATACCCTAATTTAAAAAAAATTATTCCTTTAAAAATTCACAGAAGTAGTTAATTATTAGCCATTTTTCTACTTCTCTTTCAATTCTTACCTAACATTTTCACCAAGTTTCTGCTGTGTTTGGATGGCATTTGCCCTGACTTGTTGTGTAAGAATTTTCCTCAGCCACCTGAGGGCGGCTGGACATAGTTCGCTCCAAGTCCTCAGTGCCGGAGAAAGCTCCCCGGATGCCTCCAATGGGGCAGGGGTGGGTGGTGGGAGTAAGAGCAGAGACGGGGAAATAGAAATTACCAGCATGGGTTCAAAGAAGCCAGGAGAACAGTTACCAAGATAATAAGAAATCTTATTTCATCTGTAGTCTTTCCTTTGGGCCATTTGAATGTGGAGTTAATTTGTTTTTTAACTAAATATAGTTTCTAGAATTCACTGAGAGCTCCCTCAAAAACCTAGTTTTTTTTGGATAACATACAACCTCTTTTTTAAAGAAAAATTTTAAAAGATTTTTTTTTCTTTATTTTTAGAGAGAGGGGAAAGGAGGGGAAAATAAAGGGAGAGAAACGTTGATCGTGCCTCTCGCACGCCCCCAACTGGCATGTGCCCTGACCGGAATCAAACCTGCAACCTTTCAGTTTGTGGGACATCCCAGTCACCCAACCCACTGAACTATACCAGTCAGGGCTGCACAATTTCTGACGTCAATTTTCCATTAGGAGAATGTTACTTTTGGAATTGGATTTTGTTTTATGGTCTAGTGTACTACACTTTGTTTTCTATAAATTATATTTCACTTTCTATAAACAAAGTAAGCAGGAAGTTTTACTAAGCCAACTAAGATAGAAATGCTAGATTTAAATTCTGACTTGAATGCTGGCTGAAATTATAATAGAGTTCACACTGGGGACCACCTACCAGCAGGTAGAGGAGTCTTCTGCATCCTTCTTTGAACAGTCTGAACATTTAACACCTCGACACATTTGTAGTTCAGTGACATGAAGTCCTTTGTTACTACTACGGAACTTTAATTTCATGTACTTCATTTGGTATAAACAAACCATCCTACATAATTCATACTATCGTCATCTTTGAAAAGAAGCATGAACTAAGTTTTTGAAAAAAAGCTACACTAAATAAAAAAAGTCATTATTTATAAATAAAATTTCCTTTGTGTTACTTCTTGTAAACTGTCCTTCAATGAATTTTGCAAAGTAATTTTTTTCCTTCTTTGAAAGCAACTCGCACATTTCACATCTCGTAATCTTCTTGGGGTGACTTTCTTTTCACCACTAAAAACCTAATTAAGGTCGTTGTACCAGTTTACTCTTACTTCCTTCCTGCTCACTGAGTTTAAAATGGGTATAGGCGAGAATGCCGAATAATGTACACAACATGCCAAGACCCTGGTTAACTGACAGTGGGTCCTTAAATAAAATATAGCCACCAAACAGAGTAATGCAGAACTTGAAGTGTCCGAACATGTTATAGCTGAGGTTCTGGATAAGGATAAAAAGGAATAACAAGTCAGATGTTATATTCTCTCTCTCTCTCTCTCTCTCTCACACACACACACACAGAGCAATGGCTCCCTGGGGCTAGAAAGAACTGCATGACACACAGACTGAACCTCAGGGTCTCCTCCCCCAATGTAAACAACAGGAACTTCAGAGAAGCACCCTGTCAATCCTGCTTTCTACAGGTAAGTTTTAGCAAGTAACAAGTGACAGGAGACTGCTTCAAGTCTCCCTACTGGCCTCTCCAGAGAGGAAAGGGGCTACAATATAAGGTAGGGAAAGGAGTTCAGAGCAAGGTACAGGGAAGATATCTTGTACAATTTATGGTTCTGTTTTAGAGTGCCATTTCTAATAATAACTTCCTTTGGCAAGTAAGGTGAGATGTGTAAGGCACCAGAAAGCTGACTCAAGGTAAGCACACCCAGTACGCTTAAGTTTAGGAGGAAAGCGGGGGAGGGGAAGAAAGTAATAGTGTGCACCAATGACATTCCAGGCGCTAAGCATCATGTGTATCAGCCCTAATAGTTATCAGTAGCAGTATTTATGCCTAATAAACATCTGCCAGATGCTTGACACATATTTTCTCAAACACTCATAACAACCAACATCATAGGTACTATTTCCCCCATTTCATAACTGAATAACTGATGAGAGTCGGGGCGAGCTCACAGGTAGAGAGGCAGAGCAGGCATGCACACCTGGATCTGCCTGATTGCAAAGCCTAGGCTCTTTCCTCGGTTCTGAGGCCGACTGGGCAGCCTGGAAGAGCCTTCTGGGCAGGAAAGCTTGGGCCCTGTAACGGTTACCTGAGCTTGGCTGACCTGACAGAGGTGATTTCCTGAAACAGAGGATCTTCCCAAGGATGTTCATTAGAACCATAATCAAGTGCTTTATTTTCAATTGTGAGCTATCTTCAAGTGCACTGGCTGTAACACTTTGGCATTTCTTTACTTCTCAGCCTCTTTTAAGTAGCTCATGATGTGTTAAAGATATTTATACCAGAGGGAAGGCACATGTAAAGAAATTCTAGAGTGAATCCTTTTGTCAATTGAGAGGAGCGGTCTATACTTGGTATGTACAATTCTCTCTAAATTTCCACTCTGTTCCAGTTAAACTTTCACTTCAACACTCTGAAAGCTCCCGTCAAAACCACCAGCACCCCCACCTTGTGAAACCCCTTCACCCATGACCCGTCTTCTTGTCCCTGGCCCAGCAGTGGTATTCCCCCGCCCTTGGCTCCTACACCACTCTCTTTCCTTTCCCCCTGACTGCTGCTTTCCTGCCTCTTCTGCCTGGATCCTCTCATCTCTCCGAACTCCAAACACTGAATGACCCAGGACTCAATCTTTGGGCCTCTTTTCTTCTACTTGTTTGCTTAGCTATTTCAACCAGTCTCACTGCTTTAAACACCCACACACCACCAACTCTCTCGGGACCGCCCCCAGCTGAGACCCTGAGCTCTCAGACTTGTCACCCAAAACTGAGCACGTGCTCTTCCTCCCCACCCCCAAACCTCAGCCTCAGAGCTGACCCACCCCCACTGATGGCAACTCAATTCCACCAGGTGCTCAGGCTAAAACCATCCGAGTTGCCCTTATTTCCTCTCGTATTCTCCACATCCAATTTGTCAGCAAAACCCATTGGTTCTACTTGAAAATATATCCAGAATCCAATCCCTTCTCACTATGTCTGCTGCTACCATCCTGGTTCCAAATCACCATTATTTCTAAATTAGAATAGTACAATGGACTCTTGACGGTTTCCCCTCCTGCCTTGCCTCATTTAGTCCAGTGGTTCTCAAACAGGGCTTACTTTGCCACCTGGACAAGATCTAGACACATTGTTGGTTCTCATGATTGGGGAAAGGAAGAGCTACTGGATCTAGTGGGTGGAGGCCAGGGATGCTGTTGAATATCCTACAAGGTACAAGACAGGCCCCTGCAACAAAGAACTATCTGGCCAAAAAGGTCAATTGCATGGATTTGGGAAAGCTCTTAACACAGTAGACCAGAGTGACCTTATTAGGACATAAGTAAAATCATACCATTTCTCTGCTCAAAACTCCAACGGTTTCCCTGCTCACTCGACGTTATCACCCTTATGTAGGGGCTCTGCTCCGCCTGGCTTCCTGTCACCGCTCAGAGCCCACGGCACTCCACCCTCTGCACTCCACTGCAACCGCACTGGCTCCCTGCTGTTCCCTCACCTGGAATGTTACCCAACCCGATCTGCATGGAGTAACCTCTTTCTCTTCAGGTCTTTACTCAAAAGTCCTCTTCTTATAGAGAGGCCTTCCTGGCTTCTCTCCCTAAAATTTCGACTCTGTCCCCAACACTTCCTATCCTCTTCCCTGCTTTATTTTTTTCTCTTTGGCAATTAACACTATCTAATGCTAATATGTATATCATCTATTTTTTTGTTTATAGTCTGTTTAAGCCTGTGAGAGCAAAGATTTTTGTCTATTTCACTATATCTCCAGTGTCTGACATATAGTAGATATTCAATATGTAAATATGAAGTCAATGAACAGTTTATATTGCATGTGCAATGTTTGTTGAATGGATCACTGTTAGTAAGAGCACACACTCAGATGCCCTAACCTGGCAGCATGGTACAGAAGTTTTGGGATCAGACAGCATGGTTCGAAATCTGGATACAACCCTTCTCAGCTGCACAACCTTGAGTTATTCAAACTCTCTGCACCTCCATTTCCTCCTCTGCAAAGTAAAATAATAAAGTTTACCTCACAGAGTTGCTGTGGGAATTAAATGTCTAATATACACAAAGTGAGTCAAAAAGTGCCTGGCACAAAATAAATATTAAGTGTTATTCTTTTAAAAAATTATTATTATCATTATTGTTATTTGTTGATAGTTGTCAAATATGCTGCATTTTTACTTTGATGACATCAGTGTTCACTCATTTATATAAATCAGAACCCTATGACATAACACTGCCGAACTACCTCTCCAATTTACAGAACTCCATTCTCTGCACCTGCCTAAGAGTGCAGCAAAGTGAAATGAGAAGAGAAACAGAATGACAAGCAGAATATTAAGAACAGGTACTTGAGTTTGGTTCAGGCCTTTGACATATGACTTCATTTTGTGAAGTAATATTGAGAAAAACAGGCACACCCATATCCACATAAGTACAAAACATCCTAAAATTCAGAGGTCACTTAGGTCAATTTCAGAGGTCTGATTATCTTTTGCTGTGTGGGGAACCACACCTCTATTACTATAGATAACTGAGAACTGATTGACAACCCAAGCATCCATCCCATTATTCACTCCACAAATATTTATCAAACCCCACTATGTGCAAGGAATGGTTCTCTATGTTAATTCCGATAAGGAAAAGGACCATCTATGACTTAAAAAAATTCAAAAATGTTCATGATATGAAAAGCTAATTCATTTTCCAGTTCATATTTGTTTAAATTTCTATAGACTCTACTGTGGAATGAGATGATTAAAGATTAAAAATAGCTCACTCTACTTAATTTAGGCCATGCAATAGTAATTGTGAGACTCAAGGAATAGATGTGATGGACTTTTAGAAAAATATGAAAGATCATGCATTTGTAAGCCATCAGGAAAAGGATACGTGACTGGGGAAGTGTTCCCAATGATCCAGTAAATTGACAAGTTCACCATGAAAGCAGTTACTCCAGACAGCAGCACCATGAACTACAAGGGAACCAAAAGAATCATTAATGCAGCTTCAATCAGTACAATCATGAAGTACAAATACATTTCATTAAGCATTTCTAAAACTCAAGTATCAACCATTAGGAACAAGATTTTAAAAAGAATCAATTTGAAAGACAACAAAAATTGATAGTAAAAGAGCAGAGTAAATAATATTCTGAAATGTAATTTTGTCTACAAAACCCAATAATATCCTGCACATCTGAATGTGCATTTCCAGTTTCACTTTTCTTATTTATCTGAAGAAAAATTACTTTTTAAATAAAATACACATTCATTACAGAAAAATCAGAAAATAAAGACAAGCAAACAGAATATAAGAACTTCCTATAATCTCAACCACCCACCACTATTAATACCTTAGCATGTATCCTTCAAGACCTTTCTTCTATTGAATTGCCCATATTTGTTCTTATTTATATTGAATCAATGTATAGTCACTGGATATCTACAAAAGTAGGCCATGCCATGTGAGGAACACAACATGTTCTTGCCCACGAAGAGCTCAGATACCACTTACAGACATAGTCAAAGTCATGATAATCACAGCTGACACTTACATAGTATTTATTATGTGCCAAGGATTGCTCTAAAGCTTTCCGTATATTATTTAATCCTCACAAACACCATGAGGTAGTAAATACTATCCCATTTTATAGATGAGAAAACAGAGCACAGTGAAGTAGAGTGACTTGCCCAAGATTACACAGCCAAGAAGTGGCAGGGCAGAGATTAAAACTGAGCAATCTGGTTCTGGAGTCCCTGCTCCAAACCCTCTCTGTTACACTACCTCTTAACACATGAAAGTGAGAGTGCAATGCAAGATTTCTGGCTCAGGCAATAAAGGAAAATGCGCTCCTTCATTTATAGGCCAATAAACAATAAGTTCTATATGACTCTCTCGGCAGGACACGTCATTTTGGGCTGGGATAGTGAGAAAGAAAAGTCTTTGGATTTCAAATGTAAACACTAAAGGAAAAAGAGAGGGTAGGATTCCAAGCAGAGGGAACTATGGGCCAAGGCACGGAGGCGTGAGAACACAGAGTGGGCACATGGGACAGTGAATAAGACAACTTGGCCGAGGACAGGGTGACAAAGTGGGCGGTACCACTGTATACACACGCAACATTCTCTTCAAACCCACCTCACAATATTATTTAAAAAGTCATAAAGTCATTTTCTACTTCTAAAGTGAGAGTTAAGATAAAATATTAGCTATGATCCGAGTTAATAATAAATTTAAATTCCAAAGAGATTGATAAGTCACATTTCAAGATTCTTTCTGTCCCATGTGAGTTTTATCAGTTTTTAGATCAGTGCAGTTAGAAGTTGGAGTTGTGCCTTATTTAGGTGAAAAGAGTAATATGTCATTTGTTTTATAAAAGTCAAGCCCATTAAATGTTCAACGAAAAGAAACTTGCTCCTTAAAGATTTTTAAAAACTGTTTCTAGCACTGGCCAGTGTGGCTCAGTTGGTTGGGCATCATCCTGAAAAGTGAAAGGTCACCGGTTCTATTCCCAGTTGGGGCATATGCCTGGGTTGTGGTTCACTCCCTGGCTGGGGTGTGTACGAGAGGCAACTGATGTTGCTCTTTCACATTGATGTTTCTCTCCCTCTATTTCTCCCTCCCTTCCTCTAAAATAAATAAAAAATAAAAGACAAATTAAAAAATTTAAAAAATTGTTTCTAGAAATATATCATTATTAATTTTATTGAGTTCATAGAATGTTACATACCAATTTCTTGATGACTTAGCATTACGTATACAATTACAAGCTCTATTTTGAGACAATGATGCCCCCTAGGGAAATTAAAGGGACTTTTCCTATTTAAATGGCCTCAGACAGCTAGGCACTAAGTTTCTTTGATTTTTTAAAAAATATATTTTATTGATTATGCTATTACAGTTGTCCCATTTCTCCCCATCATTCCCCTCCACCCTGCACACCCCCTCCCACCCACATTCCCCCCTTTAGTTCATGTCCATGTGTCATAAGTTCTTTAGCTTCTACATTTCCCACACTATTCTTGCCCTCCCCCTGTCTATTTTCTACCCATCGTCTATGCTACTTATTCTCTGTAGCTTTTCCCCCTCTCTCCTCCTTCCACTCCCCTGTTGGTAATCCTCAATGTGATCTCCATTTCTGTGTTTCTGTTCCTGTTCTAGTCATTTGCTTAGTTTGCTTTTGCTTTAATGTGGTTGTTAATACCTGTGAGTTTGCTGTCATTTTATCGTACACATTTACCTTCTTTTTCTTAGGTAAGTCCCTTTAACATTTCATATAATAAAGCTTGGTGATGATGAACTCCTTTAACTTGACCTTGTCTGAGAAGCACTTTATCTTCCCTTCATTCTAAATGAAAGCTTTGCTGGATAGAGCAATCTTGGATGTAGGTCCTTGACTTTCATGACTTGAAATACTTCTTTCTAGCCCCTTTTTGCCTGGAAGGTGTCTTTTGAGAAATCAACTGACAGTCTGATGGGAACTCCTTTGTAGGTGACTGTCCCCTTATCTCTTGCTGCTTCTAGAATTCTCTCCTTCATTTTA
>PVKU01008904.1:0-68071 GCA_004027475.1 Anoura caudifer | reverse complement strand
TAGGGGTACCAGAAGGGGAAGAGGAAGAGCAACAAATGGAAAACTTATTTGAACAAATAATAAAGGAGAACTTCCCCAATCTGGCAAAGGAAATAGACTTCCAGGAAGTCCAGGAAGCTCAGAGAGTCCCAAAGAAGTTGGACCCAAGGAGGAACACACCAAAGCACATTATAATTACATTACCCAAGATTAAAATGAAGGAGAGAATTCTAGAAGCAGCAAGGGATAAGGGCACAGTCACCTACAAAGGAGTTCCCATCAGACTGTCAGTGGATTTCTCAAAAGAGACCTTACAGGCAAGAAGGGACTGGAAAGAGGTATTCCAAGTCATGAAAATCAAAGACCTACATCCAAGACTGCTCTATCCAGCAAAGCTGTCATTTAGAATGGAAGGGAAGATAAAGCACTTCTCAGATAAGATCAAGTTCAAGGAGTTCATCATCACCAAGCCCTTATTATATGAAATGTTAAAGGGACTTATCTAAGAAAAAGAAAATAAAAAAAAAATAGGACAGTAAAAAGACAGCAAACTCACAGATATTAACGACCACACCTAAAACAAAAGCAAACTAAGCCAGCAACTAGACCAGGAGCAGGAACACAGAAATGGAGATCACACGGAGGGTTTACAACAGGGAAATGGGAGGAGGAGAGAGGGAGAAAAGGTACAGAGAATAAGTAGCATAGACGGTTGGTAGAAAATAGGCAGGGGGAGGGCAAGAATAGTGTGGGAAAAGTAGATGCTAAAGAACTTATGAAACATGGGCATGAGCTAAAGACAGAATGTGGGTTGGAGGGGGTGTGCAGGGTGGAAGGGAATGATAGGGGAGAAATGGGACAATTGTAGTAGCATAATCAATAAAATATAATTTAAAAAAAGAGTAATAGTATCAAAAAACATTTCTAAATCAATTCCCAAAACACTTCTCTAATTTCTTCTGGAAAAGTTCTTAAAAATACAAACACTAAAGATGAACGGTATGTTAAAGACCAGTAAGTAAGGCAATAATAGCACTGAATAAGTAATTTCAGTGACTCAAAATCATCTTTATCCTCTGTTCTAAAGAATATTAACCACATAAAAGTTATCTTTTAAACTTTTCCCTGATGTAAAAGGATCCATAATGATATGCAGTCATTAAAAATAGTGACTATTAATGAACTATTTTTACTGTGTGAAAAAACCTGTAAAGTATAATCTACAGAAATTCTATCACCACACCATGCATGTGTACCCTAAACTATAGCCTAGATTTAATTTTATAGTGGAACTGGAAAATCCTTTGGAGCTCACGTCTACTGGAGCCATCAGTATACTGACACCTGCAGACACCTGTCACATGCGCAGCCCGTCCTCCTTCAGGAGTACCTCTGGTTCTGCAGACTCAGGAGCCTGATCTGGAGGACAGCGATCAGGCTCCCCGTCGGAACTGGCGACTGAGAGTAGCCCCCGTCTGTCAGGTGGCCGCGTGGCACTCAGGGGGCAAGGAAACTGGAGGCTGTGACTTCGACGCTGTGACCTCGGTGAAGACAGGCCCGGGGCGCGGGTCACCCGGCAGCGGCGGCCAAGAGGGTGCGGCCCGCCCGGCCCTGCGCCTGGAGGGAAGTGCTCCTCTGGCCCACTAAAACAGCAGGGCGGGCAGCTCAGCGGTCCCGGGTGCCGTCCCCATTCGGCCCACTTGCTCTCACTGACAGTCTGGTCCACTCGCCCGCCCACCCGCAGGCCTACAAGGGAGATACGGCCCGCAACGTTGCCCAGCCTCGCTGACCCGCAATGCTCCACCACCCCACTCCGCCCCTTTGTGACTCAGCACGCCAATCATTCACCACCCCTCACACCACCCTCCAATCAAGCCTGGCCCCGGCACTGGGGGTTGCTGGGCAGCCGGCTTGCTTTGCATCCGGTGGTGGTTGTCGGTTAGGAGTGGCCCGGATGTTGACCCTTTATCTCTAAACGCGGACACCTGACTGGAACTCAGGCTGGAAGCCTGGAGACAGATGGAAAAGGCAGAGGCCCCTCCAGAGCCTGAACGCTTCTAGCGTGATGAGGCCGGCCTGCCTTGAAAATGCGCTTTGCATATTCTCCCCCCTCAAAATCCTTCAGAGTTGTTACTGAAAACCCTACCTGACAAAGGAACAAATAAAAGCTAAGAAAGGAAAATGAACTTGCCTAGATCTCAAAATCCAAACCTGTTCCACTATTCTACTGTTTTCAGATTTTAACTATCTGTAAATGAGGGCATTACCTATCTGGGTTACAGAAACTGAATAAAATAATATGAAAAGTGCCCACCACAGAGCTTAATAAATGTCCTCTAACTCTTCTAACTCTAACTCTTTCTAACTCTTCTAACTCTTCTGTATTCCCTAGAATTCACCCTAATGATAGGTTAGATTTGACCCTTCCAAAAGAAAAGCATGTTTAACAAATAACTGAGTCAGACTCCGCAGTGGGCTTGGACGTTGGAACAGGACCAGGGACAGAAGGTAGAGCTGTGCATGTAAGGAAGAGGGAAAGGAGCAGGTAACTAGTAAGCACCCTCTCCTGCCATAGGGTAAGCAGATAGGGCCAGCAGCTGATTCGTGGGAGCTGGGCAAAATCCGATTAGGAAATGAGCAATTTCCAGTTCAATCTTCAAAGTGCCCAAGGATGAATTTAGTGGCTTCAGGATTGAAGCCAATTTTGCCTACAAGATTGTGCCATTGTTGTAGACTGACTACTGAGCACCAAGATGGCATAGTACAGGAAAACTCAGACTGAGGGTGACAGCCATCTATATGGCTAATAGCTACCAAAATGGACAACACAGATACAGAACATTCCCTGAAGTGCAGAATTCTATAGAACAGTGCTGCTATAGAAGCTGACATTTCCCCCCTCAGCACTTCTCCCTACAATTACCTGGATTCATTATGCTGCTTTCACAAAATAATGCAAAGCTCCAAGGAACAGAAATGGATGGCTGAGAGCAAAAATTAGCAAACTTTTTCTGTGAAGGGCCAGATAGAAAATATCTTAGGCTTTGTTGGCCATCCAGCCTTTGTCACAATTTCTCAACTCTGGCATTACAGATAGGGCAAAAATAGCCACAGATAATATGTAAATAAATGGGTATGGTTGTGTTCCAATAAACTTTTACTTTCTGCTTTTACCAAGTAGCTCAGTTGGTTAGAGCATTGTCTTGATATGCCAAGGTTGTGGGTTCAATCCAGTCAAGGCACATGCAAAAATCCACTGATTAATGTATAAATACCATATTTTGCCCTGGCTGGTGTGACTCAGTGGTTGAGTGCTGGCCTGTAGATAAAAGAATTGCTGGTTCGATTCCCAGTCTAGGGCACATGCCTGGGTTTCAGGCCAGGTTGCCAGTAGGGGGCATGTGAGAGGCAACCACACATTGGTATTTCCCTCTCTTTCTCCCTCCCTTCCCCTCTCTAAAAATAAATAAGTAAATAAATAGGTAAAATCTTTTTAAAAATACCTTATTTTGCTGTGTAAAATGCACTCCTGTGTATGATGCACACCCATGTGTTTGGCCCAAACTTTCAGGAAAAAAAACCTTTCATTTTAATTTTTTAATTCAATTATTTATTTATTTATATGTAGATACTTGTTATTTTGTATTATAAAGGAATTTTAGCATTCATTTTTTAACATATTACGGTACAAGAAATTTTATGTAAAAAATAATTACAAAAAACAAGAACAGATACAAGATATTTTACATGCCAGTAACAAATTTATATTTATACATCAAAGAAGGCCAAGAGTCATTAGTCAGTATCAGACATATTGTCTTCTTCAATTTCTACATTACCGGTGTCTTCTGAAGAGTCACTTTCCTCATCCTAGTAAATTTCATCGTTCTCAGTTCCATCTATAGCATCACTGAACCCACATTTTTTAATGATTTTACAACCACTTCCTTCTTGACACTGTTACAAAAACTTAGGATCCAATCACAAACCTGGGTGATGGGTGCTTTCTTGATCCTGCCTATAGGTGTTAAATCATTACCAGCTGACTGCATCTATGATGTTCACTCTTTCTTAAATGGCTTGTTTACCAACACATCAAGAAGTTGCAGTCAGCTATGCCCACCAGGTATCACGGCAAGTTGGGTTTTCAAGTTCACTGCGATTGCTTTTGTATTTTGTATAACATGGGCTTTGAAGTGATCAAAACAAGCAAAGCTGTTTCAATAATTCTTCAGACCTTTGTGACCAGACTTTGTTAAACCAGATTTTCATTCATCCATCCTTTTTCATGCACATGGACAATAACTTCACTTGGAATCTTTTGTTTTGGAAACATTTTTCTTTTAAAGATGATCATAGGTAGTGGCTTTGTCCCAGATGCACAACAGGCTAGAACAACAGTGAAATGTGTGTTTTTATGAGCACTAGCTTTCATAGCTATAGTCTTTGACCCTTTGATGTCCACAGTTCTGTTGGATGGCACATCAAATGTAAGTGGGACCTCATCCATACTGGTGATTTGGGACAACTGAAAGTTGTAAGTCTTTTGAAGACTGATAACATAAGAATGAAATTCCAAAACTTGATTCTCATGAGCTGCTGGAAGTTTTTGGGCAAGTTTCGTTCACGTCCTCATGCTCAAACCTTCTCTCTTCATAAAGTTAAAGCACCATTTAGGGGTCCCTGAGAAATCATCAATGTTTTTTCTCATGCAATTTTTTTACCTTCTTTTCATATATCTTGGTCAAAACAGAGATCCCAGTTTGATGCTTCTCCAGAATCCAGGCCTTCACCTCCTGCTCCACCTCCAGTCATTTTGGAAGTTTCCCTCACATTGCCTTCTGTCCTGGCATCTGAAAAAGCTTTGCTTCATGTTGCCTCCACAATCTGATGACACTCTCTGGGGGAGGAGGTCCAAAGTGTCTCTCTGCAGCTCTGTTGCCATGCTTTTTAGCATATTTAATAACTTTTAGCTTAAAGCTTGCAGTGTACAAAAATCATTTTGACATTTTCAAGGGATTTTCCAATACTTTCTCCCACTTAAATGCTGCAGCACTGTTCACCCTATGGTAATAAAGTCGGCATCACCTATCTTATCAAGTGGGCAACAATCGGCATCATCTATCTTACTCTATGGATAACAATATGTTGCCATTCATTTCATGTCATTGAATCATTGGCCAAAACTGCTTTTGTTGCAAGTTCATCATAAATTCAATAAAACCGATTATCGTATTCCAGGGTATTATTTTGCATACAGATACTGTTATTGCTTTCTAGAGTTACACTTTTAACATATAAGCATAAATAAAAGAATAAAAACATTTATATAGATAAGAAATTAGCACTATTCATGTATAATAACATCCTTATTTTTCCCTCAAACATTTAGGTAAAAAGTACACATTATACACAGCAAAATATGGTAAGTGGGACAAGAAATCGATGTTTGTTTCTTTCTCTCTCTCATTCCCTTCCTCTTTTTTCTAAAATCAATAAATTAAAAAAAAAGAAAAACACTTTCTTTTAAAAAATTGATAGTGTAAGTGCCATAGTTTGTCAAATTTTTCTTTAGCGGATTTATGGAGGCATCAAAGGAAACCTCAGTGGAATCAGTGGAAAACTTCTCTCCTACTGCAAAGATTCATGAAGTAGATAAATCTCTTATCCTCTTCCTCTATCATCTGGCCAAGCTCTGACTAATCTAGGGCACCTGTCCACTTAAACAGAAGACTCCTGGTCAAGATTCTGGCATTTGTTTGTTATCTCTAGGATTTCCTGACCATCCATGAAAGACACAAAGAGATTTTTTCCCCTAATATACCTAAATCATATTGTAGCTTTACCAAGGCTAATTAAAGTACAGTTTTTAATAAAAAAAACCCACTGTGAAACATTTATTTCTTGTTTTGCTGTATTAAGCATGATTAAAACCACTGCAGAAAAATACTAAGTGCATTTGGTAAGAGTGAGTATGCTGTTTCAGTACTTGCTTTTTATAATTTAGTTAAGACAATGAACACATATGACAGCAGTATTAACTCAAGGACATAGCTGAAGAGTGAGATGTGATACCCTGTATGCTCTATGGGCCTCCAAAGGCATTCAAAGGATCATCAAATATGTTGGCATCCTTCTGTTCAGATCTTGGTTTGGGTCCTGCATGTGAAGATCGACTTTTTGGTTTGGTTGTCTTAGCCTGGATACTAGAGGAGAAGATATCATCTTTAAAAAGAGAGAAGAAAAGTTGCTAAATAGGCAAGGAAAAAAAAAAGCTTTTAATACACATCTACAAAACCAGCAAAGACTCAAGTCTGGTAATATTTGGGATACCTAAAAACACTAAGACAGAGCCAAGCCTCTTAAGATATTGGTCCTGGCTCTGCTACTAATTAAGTTTTATGATCACGTACAAGTCATATGTTCTCTTCGAACACTATGACTTGTTTTCTCAGCTACGAAAGTCTATGTGCACATGTGTGCACATGTGCAATAGGAAAAAGGGAAGGATAACTGCATCTCTGATCCAGCTCCTAACTTTACTGTTACATTACACTTATTTCTACATTCTTTTCCCAATAAATTTTAAAAGGAAAGGGCAATAAAAATAAGCAAAAGGAAATCCAACATAGGGGTCACCTTTTTCAGAATAAATGCATCTATTTGAGGCATCTCAATCCTAAAAACCTTAAGTGTTTATGACTACATCGTGTTTAGTGTTTCACTGACTCTAGCTGTTTCATGACTCATCTTATTCAGTAATTTTACTAATTAGTAATGTTACTGGTAAAATTCTATCCTATAGAGATTTTAGCAGGTGTGAATATACATACTATATACAAATGTTAAATACGATGGCATTTACAATAGAGAAAATTTAGAAACAATCTAGATCACCCTCAATAGGCTAAGAGTTAAATACAAACAACCAGTAAAAGCAGGGAAGTAGATCTCTACTGACATAAGACAACATTTAAGTGACTAAAAGGAACAGCGGTAAAGTATATTCTTATATTGGAAAAATAAGTATATAAACCTATAACAGTATCAGCATATCTGAAAAAATACAACCTAACTCTCATTAATGGTTATCTCTAGGGTTTGTTTTTCACTTTTTACATTTTCTGGATAGTATCAGTCTATCACATCAGGTTTGTATCACATTATTTATAATAAAAGAAATGAAAGTCTCTTCTACACCCCATGTGGTGGAAAGCAGAGAGTGATGGAGTTCATAGCTAGCTTGGGGAATAGACCCACTGTGGCACTGCAGTCTCATATTTCTACAAGGTAACCCCAAAGTTTAGACCTGGAGAGAGTGGGGATGAAGTAGGAAGTGTATATCTGGCTTTAGCCCAATCCTATCTTCTAACACACAAGATGTTTCAGAAGCTCTACATGTAGGGTTATAAGGCATTTGGTATGTCTATTTACAAAGTAGATGTTACATCATGGAGTGAAAATGAACACATTTACAAACACAGAAGATCTTTGGTGAGATGTAAAATCTGAGTTATAACCTGCTTTCCTATTTAGTCTTGTTCTCCTCCTAAACTGCCCTCCATTCTCTGAACACTGATGCTCACTCTCCAGCAAGA
This sequence comes from Anoura caudifer, assembly GCA_004027475.1. Classification (NCBI taxonomy): domain Eukaryota; kingdom Metazoa; phylum Chordata; class Mammalia; order Chiroptera; family Phyllostomidae; genus Anoura; species Anoura caudifer. Next base: position 60,494 of record PVKU01008904.1, on the reverse strand, counting down.
ACTCTGACTCAACAACTGCATGACACCTGAGTCAGCAATCTCTGTCAACTTCAGCATGTGGTGTAGTTCCATAACACCAGAGTGTTTAGATATGTCATGGGTAATTGGCAAGAGGAATAGTAAGGTAAAAGTTAAATTATGTGATAGTAAGGTAAAAAGGTCAAATTCTGAGCTCCTTCAAATTTGTATTATGATGTCCATAATACCAAAAAGCTACTTCACCAAATTAACTAGTCTATTTACTTATGTATCTTCAGTGTAACTCAGGATTACATAGCAAGCCAAAGGAAACCCACTGGGGAACATTTTCCAGGAAAGGGCCAAGACAAAGAGCCAAGTCACTGAATGATAATACTCTCTATGTCATGTATAGAAAACCAAACTTACCCATATTATCATCATCAAATATAGACTTAGCTTCCACTTTCTTCTTGGATTTTTCTTTTGGTTTTACGGTTAGGTCAGCAAAGATATCAATGTTATCATCAAATAAGTTGGGTTCAGATGTTCTTTCCTTCTCTATTGTTTTTTGTGAGGGTTTAATTGCTTCTGTAGCAAATATATCATCCTTGTTAAGGCAAAAAAAAAAACAAGCAAAACAATATTAAATCAAAAACTACTTTTTAGTATTTCAACAATATGTAGAATGCAAACTTCCAGTGTTCTGGAACAGGCACATAACCTGCCCCTTCTGTTAGATTTCTGCCTGACCTGGTCCTTCTCATTCTTCTAGTCCCAGCTCAAATGCCAACTCTATACAGAAGCCTCTTCTACCCGTCCTACCTGAAGAAGAGCCTCCTATACCTGCCCATCACTCTGAACCACTATCCTGCATTGTCTTAAGACATTAACATTTTCTAAAAACTTCTTATTTATCTATTGCCCTATCTGTAACCAATTTCCCTCCTGAGAGTGCTAAGGAGCAGAGCACTGGTCCTAGTTCACCTTGTGTCTCCAGTACCCAGATGCTCTATAAACACCTGCCTAGAGAGTGCCATGGAAGGCCTTGTAGCTTGTGCTCAATCATCAGCTAGGGCCTATTTGCCTAAGAACCAGAGGTTAAACATTTAAGCTGTACCAATACTGCTTTATATATGTCACGCAGTGTCATGTCAAGGAAGCTGACTGAAGCAACATTCTGATAAGCTCTAAAAATGAAGATCTGTATTAATGGTCATGTCTAGCCAGCAATTACCATCTATATGAAACAACAGAACTATTTCTAGGTAAGTTTCAGTTATTTATAAAGGAACCTAATTATCATTACTAAGCAAGTAGATATTGGGCAGCAACAAACCAGCCTAATGTAACTTATGGCTCTAATGGGTCAAGTAGTATTTTCCTTCATAAAGAACCAGGCACAAAAACAGACTGTTATATCCTATTACCTCGAAAATATCTTGTGCTTCTGAGATGACAGCTTGCTGACCATTGAATTTTGATTCATTCCTCTTGCCTTTCTGATCTGGAAAGAGATAATCCTCACCTTTCAGCAGAGGGAAGGGATTTGTTTTCTTTGCTGGTTTTGGTTTAACAGACTGAAAGAGGTCATCATCACTACCTGCCTCACCTAGAGCAGGAAACATGGGGCTCTTTTCTTTACTTCCCCCTGGTGGGATGGCTGGGCTCTCTGCAGCCTTTGCCTTGGCTTTTTTTCTCCCCATGGGCTGAGACTCAGCATCTTTGGAAAAGATATCTCCAGAATGAAAAAGGTCATCCCCAAGAGGCTGACCCAGAGATTTCCCTGAAGGGTTTCTGTCTACTCCAGGAACCAGACCACCTGTCCAAATCAAAGTGGCAGCTGACAGGGCTTCCTCAGAGCTCTCTTTTCCACCAGCTGCCCTGGGCTGTGGATGATACCCATCTGGTGAAACGGTGCCATCTGCCAATTGTGCAATGGATCCTCTGGGAACACTCATGTTCTCAGCCTCACTGGGCTCCTGGGCAGCCAACCGCCGAGCTGCACGGGTCTGTGGCCTACGCTTCCCTCTTACTTTGACCCGGCTCTGCAATAACAAAAAGACCACATGTTGATCTATTAATTTAAAAAAAAAATGTCCAAAGCTAACATAGCAAATAATCAGCCACTCAAAATACTGCAAGATTATCAGATCTATCTCAATCATGATACTATCTAAGACACAGGAGAGGTTATTTTTTAAGATTTCCAAAGAAGTTTAATAGCTCCTAGTACTTCAAAACTAAGTCATTTTAATCCTTTAGTGTTCTCCATTTTTTAGTCTTTTGAGGGCAATTTCTATTCGATTTCATACAAAAGTTTCTTCTGCTACTGGAACCTGCAGTAGAAATGTTGGTGGTTCTGTGTGCCCTAAACCTCCCTCCTCCCTACTCTGGCCTCAATTTAAATGTGGATACATTTCACAACAAGAAAGAACAGAAGAAATTCTGGTACCAACATTTACTAGGGACTAGCCTAAAATCACACTCCAGGAGAAGGGAGACATCACAATAAAGAAAGAAAGGTAATCTGAGGTGATCTGTTCTTCAAATCAACAAACAGGAAATTCAAATGATAAATATTTGATATAAAAACTCTTGCTTAGAAATCAGAACTCTTAATATAACCTCAAAGTATGTCACTTATTATGACAATGCAGTATTTGTGGTATTTTCTAAAATATGAAGTAATTTTGAGAAGGTACAAGCTACTCTAGGCAAAGTGTATGACTGTGACTATTTCAAGGAAATTTAACAAATAATTTTAATAAGTAGCCAATAATAAAATAAACTAAAATAAAAGCTAAAAAACATAACAAAAGGAAGGATGTCTTATTTTTCACAAGGAAAATAGCTTTGGAAATACCTGAAATGAATGTACCTGCCAGAGTTATCCTAGGCACTGTCGCTTACTCAGAGATCAGCTAAGACTTTCTAGAGAAGGAAGATGACTATTTTACTGCAGCCACTGAGCAGAACGTAAATTTAACATATGCGGCCATAGAAAAGTGGACATAGAATTAGGGAGGTAGAAGAAGGGCAGAGAATAAAGGAAGGATGAGGTGCCTCTTTCAAATGGAAAGGTGGCCTACTCTACATAACTAATGAACTAGAAAGAGACATACAAGTTGTTTTGGCTAAAAAAAAGCAAGCAAGTAAAGGGGCTTCATCACCTTGTTTGCACTGTGTAAGGTGTCAGCCTGAGCTGGAAGATCAAAACTCACACCGGCTTCCCCACTCCCAGGAAGAGTGTTTATACTTTCCAGACTCTGGATTCTCTCAGGTTCAGATGAAGGAAAACCCAATTCTGACAGAACAGGATTCTTTCCAGAGATCTGAGGAGCTGCTGCAGGCAGCAAGGCTGCAGGGTTAATTGCTAAATTCGCCTAAAGAAGAAAAATAAAACTTACAGTGTAAATTTTCTTAAACACAACAGTCTATTACTATTACTGTGACACATCATGAGAGACTCAGTGTACATAATGAGTAATATGAAAGGAAAAATACAGGTAAGTCTCCTTAGCATGTCTTAGAATTAAAACAGAGGGTTATATACCTGTGCCCACCACCTGGGCCAAAGAACAGATGTTACAGATGCAACATACAAGAAGCAACACTGGAGGGTAGGGAAGAAATGAGAAAACACCTGGCAGCAGCTGACATAAGTAAAAATCCAGAAAAGTGTACAGATGCCAAAAGGCAGGCAATGAAGATTCCAGATTATGTTATAATTACTTGTATTTTCCAAATCCGAGGGGCTGGCTCTTTGGTTTTAAATGGAGCGGGACCTGGTGAGTCCTGTGTGAAATTACATTCAATTAAAAATCCATTGAAGTAATAGAAAGAATAGTGTCTCTTGGATTACATTTATGCCTGTAAATATCTGTGATGGAGCTAAACTATCACTTTCTGTGATTTTCTAATGGGAAATGCATTCAAATTTCTCCTGGGGCCTGCCTCAAAACATTTCATTAAAGTTACTTTTCTTATACCTCCTCATCCATTGTGTTAAGTGGAAGGCTGTCAGTCTATACATGGAGTAAAGGGAGACAGAGATCATGAATAAGATTCATGAGAATTATGGTGTATCAGAGCTTCAAAACTGGTCAACTGGCAAAATTACCATGCTAGTTATCCACACAGCAAATAATATGAAGCACACAGAAATTCATGCACAGCCTAATAAATGCACTGGTCTTGAGACGAGTCCCGGAGATATGCTAGTCCTAGTGACTTGTTTCACAGCTCAGGATGCTAAGGCCTCAGTGAGACACCTTGGGACAACTGAAAGCCAGAAGGGAATTGCCTCTTCAGTTCTTGCCTACTCTCAGTAGGCCCTCCATACAGAAGACTGATGAGGACAGAGACCTAACAGCAATGATTTCAGAAGAGGTAATATGAAGGGGGAAGGAAGAAATTGTATGTAATATATATCTTATTTAAATGTAATTCTACTCCAAGGTAGCCCAAAGGGAGAAATGAAGCTTCTAATAGAAAAAAGATTCTTCAACCCACTTTACTATACCTTGGACCAGAATTTGGAGGTATTACAAAAATAATAATGATAAGTATAGATTCATGAGACTGGAAAGTGGAATGAGAAGAGAGGTAAGCAGGGATTCTAAATATGATAAAGAAAGAGAAGTAGTGCTAGGTGCTATTTCCTCAGTTCAGAGAATTCTAAAAAACTTGGGTCAGTGTAATGGAGTTAATCTGTACTGGGATGAAAACAAGAGTTCAAAGTCTTTAGAGATCAGTTCTAACCTGAGGGGTTTCCGGTTTCCATATGCTTTTTTCTTTGATACCTTGAGTGGATTCAGGTTGTTTCAGGTTCTTGAAAGAGCAAACAGAGTGGTCTTTTTTCACTACCCTCTTCTTTTCTGCTACCTTCAAATGAAAAAGAATACCAGAAGTTTGTCAAGTATCATGACATTTTAAAGAAAAGTCATAATGCAATAAAAGAATCTCAGTTCTGAGTTTTAAAAATCATTTTTCAAGTGAAGGTTGAACTAACTCCAAGTGGCATTTCAAAAATAAAATTCTAAAGACTGACTTTCTTAGAAGTCTTCTCTGTGATAAAAAGAAAACAGAATACTTACAATATCTACTGGGACAGGGAAAAAAATAACACATACAGGCTAACACTCAAATTTAAAGCATTGCACCTGAAAAGCACGAATATTTAGTGACTGTATTATATGCACTGACCTTACAATAACTTAAAAATTAGACAAATTTGTACTAAAAGAGCCTCGGTTAGCTAATGTTTTGATATTAGCTAGGAAACATGAGAGGGGGACAACATACTTTCAGCAGCTCATTAACTGAAATTCATTGATAAGTAAGCCCTGCAATTCTGTATTTTTTATTCATGTAACTAGACATTAATTTCTTTTCCCAGAAGCGTTCCCACACACCCCAGTATTGAGAACAAAAGGCTGATACCGAAGGCTGGGACTTGGCAGAACTGAAAAGGTCATCATCTTCATCATCCCCAAAAAGGCTCCCAACACTTGGCTCTAACAACTAAAACAGACAAAACTCAAATTCAATAGCCCAAGTCAAAACAACTTACAAAGAGATCGAGGTGGGTTGCTTAGATAATATCTAATAAAATAACAAAGCCATGATGTGGAAAACCATTTGGAACTAACCCTGTTATTTTTGGTACTGGAGAAAAGATCAACATCTGGGTCATTGTCCTTCTGAAGCTTGTGACTAAAAAGGAGATCTTCATCCTGAAACACACCTGTGCTCTTGGGGCGGGCATCAGGAGCAGGAGTCTGGGTAAAACGAAGGAAGTTCATGTGTGTTCAGATTTCTGAAGATTTATCTCAACAAAACCACATATAACTACAAAAATGGAACAACAAAGATACTTCCTTGTGGCTCTGTTTACAGTAGCTAAAGGTAAGGTTGGACACAGTGTAAGTGCCAATCAGAAAAGGAATAACACATTCACATAACAGAATACACGCATCTACCAAAAATAGTTGAGAATATATAAATACAGATAACATACATAATCTGGAAAGATATTTTTTTGACCCTTGTGTAGTGCCTGACCTGTTTACTTAAAAAGCAACCATTAGATCCATAATAAGAAGCATTTTAGGGGTAAAAACACAAAAATTAAGTAAGTTCTCTCCATCGCATTTTCCAAGGGAAGATACAGCAGCTCACTTAATACCAGAAACTATACAGCATCGTTAAGTATATATCCTTAACCTATCAGCATCTTAGGCCAAAGACTTGGCACAGGTGTAAGCAGTCAACCTTCGCCTATGTCCATCTACCTTCTATTCCACAGCGTTCAGATTCCAAACAAGTTATTTTTGTTTGCTAGGATACCTGGACATTTGAAAGTTACTATTTACATTACTTAATTTGATATTTTAGTGCCCAGACTTGACATTCTAAAATTCCTCCCTATTTCTTTAGTATCACATCCACAAATTAAAACAACTTAGTCCTGACAAAATGGGGCACATTAAAAAATAACTAATAATTATTATTACTGATTATACATGAAAACCAGTGTAATACAGAAATTAAGGTTAAAATTTTCATAACTGAAAATATCACAGCACAAAATCATATACAGTAACAGTGGAAGAAAATACAGCAAAAATGTTGGTGAGGAAGTGGAGAAACTGGAACCCTCAATTCTTAGCAATTACTTAATTTGATATTTTAGTGCCTAGATTTGACATTCTAAAATTCCTCCCTATTTCTTTAGTATCACATCCACAAGTTAAAACAACTTACTCCTGACAAAATGGGGCACATTAAAAAATAACTAATAATTATTATTACTGATTATACATGAAAACCAGTGTAATACAGAAATTAAGGTTAAAATTTTCATTAACTGAAAATATCACAGCACAAAATCATATACAGTAACAGTGGAAGAAAATACAGCAAAAATGTTGGTGAGGAAGTGGAGAAACTGGAACCCTCAATTCTTAGCAAGTCACATGACAGAACTGATAGCATGAAATAAGACTCTTTTATTTTTTTGCTCACCTTTCCTACTTCTTTCTTTATAGGTTGGATGCTGTAGTGATCTTCTGTTTTCTCTTCTTCATCAAATAAACTAAGAACAGTTTTGGTTCTATTTTTGGCTCCTTTGTCCAATCCAGGTAATGAAGAAAATAAATCAGAATGCTTGACTACCTCCTGAGTAGATACAGTCAAAGGCCCTTCCTGAAAATGCAAACAACCAGGAAAAAAAAATAAGTAACACCTGGAAATACAAATTCTATTATAGGGCCTTCCATACTCCTCATTAATCTAGTAATTGTCGCATTTGCATGTTTTGGGGCACTACAGCTCATCACACCTACTCGCAGATAATAAAACATTGAGGCCAATTCTTGATCAGCTGTTCCAATAGAGAGTCTTATGAAGATAAGTTATAGCCAAAGACAATTTTTTCCAATCAGTTTAAAGCTGTGGGTCCCTCCTTCCTACCAAGGAATATATGCCAGTTGTAACTCTGAGGCACACAGGTTGTTCAAGAGCTATAAAAAAACTTCTAAGTCATAGAGATAACACAAATACAAATCATTGGGAGTAGATCATATTATTTCATAATGTTTAGCTAATACACAAGTCTCAAGGAGAAATCTAATAGACAAAGCTAGACATTTACATTGCATAAGGTTTACGCTGCGTGCAGTAAGAATCTCTAAAATAATCCTAAAATGAAGCATTTATTCTAGTCATTCAACAAGTAACACACTCAAGTAAGTTACAATCGATCATAAGAACTACTACTACTGTATCAATCAGCAAGAAATGAAAAACAACTCCCAATTAACATGACACTAACTATAAATTGCATCCTCATTTCAGAGCCGTTGAACTATGAAAAAATATGCTTCTTCAAAGAAATGTGTAATTTTAAAAGTGACACCATGTACAAAGTAATGTAATGGTTACAATTGTGAACAAAACAAACCTGGCCCCAATACTCAAGGAGTTTATACTGAAGCAAGGGAGACAGCAGTACAACAAGCAGTTATAGAGTGCAAGTGTGGAATGAGCTGTAACTGTAGTAACTCAGGGACAACAGGGACACAGAAAAGGTCCAAAGTGAAATCATAGGAAGAGAATGTTATACAATGACTCAGGTACAAATAAAGTATGTATCACTGCAGCCCCAAGGAACCTCAAGAGGAAAAGTATATGCAACATTCTATATATAGGCCCTAGAAGAGAGATTAACCCTAAGCAGTTGAACACACAGACTATAAGTAAAGTAAGAAAAGAAGAAAAGGTATACAGAGACTAATGGCAACTGATGACTTCCAAATGCAGCTACCAGTCTTATTCACAAGGCTTTCCTACAGGAAACAAAAGATCATCCAGAAAAAGAAAGCTAATGTTTTGGAAGAAAGACAAATTTCACTTTAAATCACACCAACATCAACTAAATGTAAAAGAGTAAACTAAAATCTTCTTAGGACAGTCATTTAAATTCAAGTACAGGTGGGGCCTGGAAGAGAATCAGGGTAACAGAAACACTACAGAGAACAAGTCAGCAGAAAGAGCAGACATGCAGAGAGAAAAACCAAAATGAAAAATAAGATGTGGAAGAATACTCTAGAGAAAGAAATGCAAAATGGGCATCAGCACAAAATGATAATAATGTTCAATGGGGGAGAAACACTTCACTGTGCCACAAGCCTGGAAAAGAGACTGAGAGGCAAGCACAACACTGAAGGTTCCCTGAATGGTAGGGTCAGAGATTTTCTTCTTTATACTTACCAGGTTTTTCAAAACTTGCAACTAATGAGCCATTTATTTTCTGTAGTAGACAAATGTAAGGGCACATATATGTGTATGCATGTGTGGGTTTTACAAGAACACAAGACAAACAGAATATACAAGAAAAAGTCCACCTTTTCTGACTGCTCAACCACATGAATGCTCCCAAATTCTGACAATCCTTTGGCATTCTCAATCTTCTTGTCCACAGGTTTCACTCCAAATTGTGCCTCCTTCTCTTCTTCATTGCTGAACAGTGAAGGTGGTACCTCAGGGACAGTCTCTTTTTTCTACCAAAAGAATAATAAATGACACACTCATGAAAAATAACAACAGAACCACCTGAAAATGGAGTAGAGCTGCTATCCCAGAGGAACACCTTGCATGTCTTATTCCTCAAACCTTTGGAGTGGTAAAACTGGGCAAAATAACTTTTGGACTGGGCCTAAAGCATCACTGTATCCCAACTATTTGCAAAGATAACAAGAAAACAGATTACAACTAAAATTGAAAATTAAAAATATTCTTTAGAATTAGCATCACTGTCTTAGCTTAACTATACCTATAACTTATTAACACCCATAGAAACTCTATTCTTCTATTCATGTAATTGTTCCCCTTCCCTTTCTCATAAACACCCCTTGTCTTGCCTCCTAATCAGAACATCAGGATGCTATTTGGGTTTCTGCCTGAATCAGTCCTTCCTGAACAGCTGTTCTTTTGGAACTCAAATAAATGCTCATTGTTCCTCACATTGGCCTTTTATTTTAGATTAACACTTAAAAACAAAACAGATGTGCTATCATTGCAATGTACAGAACAAGCTGAAATCACAGGCCTCTTTAGACAGTTGGCTAAGTGTTGTGGTGGGAAAAACAGCAAGATAGGCAGGCTACTCCCTGGGTCCAGCCTGGCAGAAAGCCAGGAAACCATTAATTGCCCCATTGCTTTCCCTTTTCCTACACCCATTTAACAGATAGATTAAAGGACACTGCTGTCTGTAAGATTCACTTTGGTAGACTTAAGTTTTGTTATCTTGGCTCACATACAAGCACTAATAAGAAAGACTGTCCTTTCAGTAATCCTCCCTCATTTAAATCCTAAAAAACACACCCCTGGGTGGAGATTTAACATGCTAATGAGAAATGTTAAGCACAAAGAAGCATGTAGCTCCACTGCTGAGGCACCAAAGTCCCCACCTCTACATACTTAGACATGCCACACAGACAGCATCCTTCCTGCCTCAACTTCTTTAAAACATTTTCTCAAGCTTTGTTCAGGGGCAGCAGCACTTCCTTTCTCTCCATGGATGCTGTCCCTGTCACGTGCACAAGCTTTTTAATAAACCTCTCACTTGAGTACAATTTTTGTGGTGAACTCCTTTAATTTCCATCTTGGGAGTCCCCAGAAATCCCAGATGCCAATAACAGTATGACAGGATAGTGAAGGGGGCACAAGGAAAAGGAAGAGATAAACACCACTACCCCAGACTTGTAGATATGGCACTTCAGAGTTTGTGCTACCATATCTTCTGCACCTGTCTCCTTGTTTCAACTCCACAGATACTGCCATTGCTTAGATCATTTCCTCTACCACCAAAACAATTACTAGACTCCTTTCTGCCTCCCTCCTCTTACATTTTCATTAGATAACATCTTCCAGAGCTGTCTTGCTAAAATAAAACATCGCATTACTTCACCCCCCACCCCAGACATGCACTGGTTTGCATTAAGCAAATGCTAAACATGACAATCAACTGATACCTCATTACATCCCTTTATTCATCTGCATCTCATCAGTCCTCACTATTCCTTAAACCTATTGTAAACTATCATAGTGCCACGTCTGCTCCTTACTATAGAAGCAAAACCTCATCTTTCAAGCTTTTCCTGTTTTCTTTAGCATTATCTGCTTCATTTATAAGAATACTACTTATATCTCTACCTAGCCCTTACTTCCTTCTTAATTTACATTAATAGCTATCACACATCTGTTTGTCCATTTACTTAATAAATCATACAGTGTTATTTCCACATCAGTAACGGTATTTCACATAAAGTAGGGGCTTCAACACAAGACTGCGAGCACTTCGCCCCATCTCTCATCTGTCCCTGACTGGGAGGCAGAAATTTCAGATTAGGAAACTGGGATTATGTGACTTGAGCACAGTTATCAGCATTCTTGGGGTAAGTAAAATAAAAAATTCTTGAAAAGAACTGTAACTTATATGACTAGACTAGATGATATGAAGTCAACTTAAGACGACAGATTTGGAAAGTAAAGAACATCACTATGATAGAAAAAACTATAAATGAAGTAAGAATAATAGGGTAAGGAAATTTTTAGCTATTATTAGGAAGAGATCCTTAAAGTGTATAATCACTTCAACTTGAAATAAAAAACTAGAAACCTGTAAGAGTTGAAAATGAAACTCAAAAAGAGGTAAGACAAAACTGAAATAATTAAAGGAAAAATTTTGTGCAATATGTTTTTACTGAAAACTACATGTAACTTTGATGCAAGTTGATGAGGGTAAAAAAAAAGAGAATTATGGTAAAACATATTCTCCCTTCAAATCACTGCTGGCCTTAAGCCAAGGAAAATGCTACCCAAACTACTGGTTTTAAACCTTCCTAAAGATAAGCTGAATCTTCATTGTTGTCATAAACTTAATTTTATTTCTTTCTTTTTTTTTTAATTTTATTTTAATTGTTGTTCTTGTACAGTTTTCTGTCTTTTACTCCCATCCCAGCCCACCGCCCCAGCCCTCCCCACCTCCCTCCCATTTCCACCAGCCCCTAGTTTTTGTCCATGTGTCCTTTATACTTCTTCCTGTAAACCCTTCCCCTTTCCCCCCTGAAATTCCCTCCCCTCTCCCCTCTGGTGACTGTCAGCCTGTTCCCAATTTCAGTGTCATAAATTTAATTTTCTTGAGAGGATTACAAGTCACATTTACCTTACTTTAAAGTATTCTAAGACTTCTAAACAGAAAATATCTTTTACATACTTTGTATAAAGGTGGCTACATTTCACAAATAGTAAAAATTATGTGTGTAGGTTGTTCAGCTACTTACAATGTAAATCTCTGACCTTTGTCTTATTTAATAATCATTATACACAGGTTTGACAGTTTTTCATTTCTAGAACCTTCAAAATTCATTAAGATTACTGTTTATTTATCCAGAGTATAAGTCAGCACTTATAATTTACAAAGAAAAACCACTCACATCTCCTTACTCTTTTAACCATGGAGCCACTAGATGTCCTATTTAGGGAGCTACAAGGACAGGTGATTCATGAAAAGGATTTTGAGCACCTCAGAAGCAACAGCAGAAACCCCAGAGCCCAGAACAACAGAATGCTTCCCCTATGCTAAACTATTCAAGTACAAACTGTGCAACCCTACTTAATGGGAATATGGTTAGGAAAGAGTTCCTCAGTCATTAACTGGCATGTGCCTGGTCTGGAGAGTTTTCATAGGACAAGTTAACATTTGTACTATATCTGAAAATATGACTATTTCCAGACAAAAGAGACAACAACCTCTTCTGGAGTATTCTGGGACATGATAAGTCACCTAGAGTACATGATACGTGAGACTGGAAAAGAGGAGTCCAGTTTGAATGACATTAAAGGTGGCATGGTAGGCTCAGCTGAGGTACTGAAACAAGAACATGACAGGATCAGTTATCTTTAAAAAGAGAACTAGGGAAACAGCAAGGAGAGCAGATGAAGGGAAGGAGCACTGACAGAGAGGCCAGTTAAGAAATTACCCGACTAGTCAAGGATAAAGATGACAAGGCAGTAGGAATGGGAAAAAACATTCCTAACAACCCTGCAGAAGGCAGTGGTGATGACACCATCAAAGAAGAAACAGTCACATACATCCTGGTATAGTTACACTGTGCAATACTATACAGAAATGGCAAAGAACAAAATGACAAAAATGCTGCAGGACAAAAAGAATTCATAAAAATATACAGACATTTTAATTTAAATTTTTTAAAAATGTAAATGTTTAGAAACAGACCTAAAAAACTAGCAACACAGTTACCAATGATGACATCTAGGGAGGAGTATGGAATGGGACTTTGCAATCTCTATGCATTTTTGTAACTTTTTTTTTAAGAAAGCATGCATGTATTACTCTGTGATTTACAAGAAACTTTAAACAAAAAAACGTTTAAGAGGTATGCAGGAAGAGCCAAGTATCAACCTGTAGAATACAGAAACTCCCAGACTCCTTTACTGCCATAGCCACTCTTCACTGTACCCCTAGGAGAAGCAATGTACCTGGGAATGTGCAGGCATCAGGGATTTAGTCACCTGTCATTTCAGTAGGAGGGAAGGATTTTCTTCATCCAGCCCAGTGGAGGAGCTGCCATTTTGGATTCTGTGGCTGCTCCCACATGGGAGGAGTGCCAAGAGACTCAGTAATTCTTCCCAGTCTTTCAGGTCTTTTTCCCTCTAACACAAGCCAAACTGGAGTGGTCTGAGCTTGAGGCTAAAGGCCATCATGGCAGGCTGTGAGATGGTTTGACTGTTGATATGTTAAGTTAACCCAGCTCAAGTAAAGGTGTTCTTCATGGAGTATAGCTTAAGAAGTTCTAAATTTCTCTTTGGGACTGGTAGCAATGGCCCGGGGGCAATAAAATATTGCTTGGCTTCACTCTGTTCTATGTGCATACTCACATACACCTGTAGCAGCTCTCTCCCTCTTTGGCTTCTGAACACCCAGCTTCCGATAAGGACTCCTCAAGGACACCTCAACCCTAGAGTTATTTTTGCATCAGCTTCTGTACCTTCTACTTCTGCCAGGTAGGATAGGGCATCCAGAGAGCAATAAAAGCCCTGCTCAGCCAAGGTTCGGGGCCCAGAATTTGGAGACTGCCCCCTCTGGGTCCGCGTGTGTAATAAAGCCTCACTCCATTACCCCAAATCGCGCCAGAGTCATTATATTCCGTAACACATCTACTTAGGGAATGTAATGGGGAAGAATGAATGACCAGCCAAGGATAGGATTCCAGTACGTGTAATATTTCAGTACTTGAAAAATTATCATCATAATGCCACCTTCCTCTCACTCTTTAATACTCCTTTTGACATAACTAACATCAAGATTGGCTAAATTTTTTAGCTTGGGTGATCATGATAGTGATGCCACTTACATGTAACCACTGGAAGGATATTTAGACCATGAGCCACTGACTGGCCACTTTTTTCCTTATCATATATGAAAAAAATTTTTAAACTGTGATAAAAAACACTTAACATATAAAATGATAAATTCTGAGTGAGTGTATCACTCAATAATATTAAAAATATTCATATTGTTATGCAACCAATCTTCAGGATTTTTTCATCTTGCAAAAACTGAAACTCTGCCCATTAAACAACTCCCCATCTCCCCCAGTTACTAGCCCCTGACAACCACCACTCTACTTCCTGTTTCTAAATCTGACTATTCCAGATACCTCATGTAAGTGAAATTATATAAGACTTGTATTTTGTTGACTGACTTACTTCACTCAGTATAACGTCTTCAAGATTCAAACATGTAGCATGTCAGAATTGTCTTCTTTTTTAATGATTGACTACTAATATAAACCAGGACCAGAGTCTCAGTTCTTAAAACATGCTCCTAAAAGAGATGCTTGAATTGCCCTGGTCGAATGGTAGCAGAACGCCATGCAACTGGCACTAAAACTGGTGATTCCTCCAGGAGAATTGCAAAAGTACTCCCCCAAGACTCTGAGGCCTGAACCTGATGCTGAAACAGTGCTACATGACATGGAGGAATACTTTTCTCCAGGCTCTGCATGCATACTTCACCTGTAACATACCACTAACCAGAAAGATCACTTTCTAAAACTACTCAAATGAACTTTTCCATTAGACTCAAACTCCAAGGTCAGGTTGTAGGAACTGGTTCAGAAAAGTATCACTATTTATATAACATCACCTCAAGTATACTTCCTGAGCCTAAGAGGTTAAGAATACCATTGTCGTTGGAAGAACAGATGTGGGAGGAGAGCCAAACAGAGAGCTTCCACAATCAGCATCATCTTCAAAGAGGAGTGATGCTCTCTGGGTCTTCTTGTGACTATACAAACAAACAAAAGTCAAATAAAAAGCAAAAGTTATATTTTTTAAATACAATATCCTTTCTATGCCACACCTATAGAAACCCACCTACCACTACAACACCTGAGCCATCTGTTGACCTTACACAGTTGAAAGTGAACAACAAAAATCTCTGAAGTAGGTGCAGTTTGTGTCTAGCAAAATATCAGCTTAAGTCGCTCATCCTTATGGTACAAAAGTCCAGGGGCCTCCTTAATGAGATTTCTGGTTTTTTTAAGTATCTAAAATAGTTATTTTCTTATAGATTTTATTTATTTATTTTAGAGAGAGGAAGGAAGTAAGAAAAGGAGGGAGAGAAACATCGATGTGTGGTTGCCTCTCACACATCCCTACTGGGTCCCTGGCCTGCAACCCAGGCATGTGCCCTAGACTGAATATTGAATCAGCAACCCTTTGATTCACAGGCCAGCACATAATCCCCTGAGCTGCACCAGCTAGGGTTAAGATAGTTATTTTTTAACTAGCTATAGCAGGAAAAAATCTTATGTATGACTTTCTGAACAACTAATTCATAAACAAACACACAAATAAAATCCCCAACCCCCCCAAAAATGGACATAGTTTTTTGGGACATAGATAACTAAAGAGGAACAAAGACAGTTAACCGTGGCCCTCAATCCACATCGCAGCAACTACTGGTTAAATCTGGGCCTCTGGTAAAGACTGGTCCTCAGAAGAAAAATATGCTGCTCAGTGAGCTAGAGTATTTCTCATTATAAATAATAGGTTAAGTATTCTGATTTATTTTAAAAGTACAGGTATCACTGACTGCTCTCAGGGTGGAGGGATTGAACAGAAAAAGAAACAAAAAGAGAACGAACTGGGGGAAATGGACAACAGTGTCGTGAGTGAATAGGGGAGGTGGTGAGTGGAGGAAGAGGGTATGGGGGGATAAAGGTGATGGAAAAAGATTTTTAAAATAATACCTCATAATAAAGTTATTTGTGCTTTGTCTCCCAAGCAAAATAAAATAAAAAGAACACATATCAGAAAACATTATGATAACCATAGTGTTCATGGCCTAACACACTTTTGAAAATGAAAGAAAAAATTATTAATAATTATGCAGCAATGGTAGGCACAAATCAGGGCTGCCTGGGCAAGCCAGGAAAGTTTGAATGCCCTACTTTCAAGACAACATTTCCCTTTGTTAAGGTTACAGATCATTTTTTTTTCAATGATTTGGAGATATAATTTACACACCATAAAATTTATCCTTTTATAGGGTACAATCACTGATTTTTAGTATATTCAGAGTTGTGCTATTATCACCAAAATCTAAGTCCACAGTATTTCTATCAACACAAAAGGAAACTCAATACCTGTTAACAGTCACTCCCAATTCTCCTTTCCGTTCAACTCCAGACACACACTTATCTAAATTCCATCTCTATGGACTTATCCATTCTGAACATTATATACAAATGGAATCACACATATGTGTTTCCGTGACTGGCTTTCTTCAATTAACAAAATATTTTCAAGATTTATCCATCCATATTGTAGCACATATTAATTCTTTATTCCTTCTTACTGCTGAGTAAGACTCCACTGTATGGATATAACATGAAATCTGTCTAGAAAAAGTCCAGCCACTGTGAATATAACAAGAATAATTTGAGCAACATAGATGTAATGTGGCAGCCAGGGAGAGTGGCCTGAAATGCACATGTGTGAACAATGATAACATGACTGTACTAATTAGAGGCGGTGGTACATGCTGTTGAGTGAGCATGTTTACCATGTGGCCATTGCACTCAAAATGAGTAAGTCAATGGGCAAAAACTAAAAGATTTCCCACTAAGATCAGGAACAAGAAAAGGATGCCTGCTTTCACTACTCCTATTCAACACAGTACTGGAAGTACTAGCCACAGCAATCAAATAAGAAAAAGAAATTAAAAGACATCCAAATTGGAAAGGAGGAAGCAAAACTGTTATTGTTTGCAAATAACATGATAGCATACATAGAAAACACTATAGACTCCACTAAAAAACTACCCAATCTAATATGTGAATTTGGCAAAACAGCAGGATACAAAGTCATTATGCAGAAATCAAAGGCATTTTTGTACACCAAAAATGAAATATCAGAAACAGAAATCAGGAAAAAAAATACCATTTGATAAAGCAACAAGAAAAATAAAGTACCTAGGAATAAACCTAACAAAGGATGTAAAAGACCTGTACTCAGAAAACTACACAACACTGAAGAAAGAAATTAAGAAAGACACAAACAAATGGAAGCATGTACCATGCTCTTGGATTGGAAGAATTAACATCATCAAATGTCCATACTACCCCCCAAAATTTATAGATTCAACATAATCCCTATTGAAATACCAATGACATATTTCATAGCTATAGAACAAACATTTCAAAATTTACATGGAACCATAAACGACCCCGAATAGCTGCTGCAATTTTGAGAAAGAAGAACAAAGTAGGAGGGATCACAATACCTGATACCAAACTGTATTACAAGGCCACTGTAATCAAAACAGCCAGGTACTGGCATAAGAACAGACACATACAGACCAATGGAACAGAACAGAGAGCCCAGAAATAAACCCAAGCCTGTAAGGTCAATTAATACTTGACAAAGTGGGTAGCAGCACAAAATGGAGTAAAAATAGCCTCTTCAAAAAATGGTGTTGGGACACCTGGACAGCTACATGCAAAAAAGTGAAAATCGATCACCAACTTACAAAAAAATAAATTTAAGGTGGATAAAAGTCCTGAGAGCATAAAAGTCCTAGAGGAAAACACAGGGCAGGAAAACCTCAGATATTCCACACAGCAATATTGTCACCTATATGTCCCCTAGAGCAAGGGACAAAAAGGAAAGAACATTTGTTTAAATGGGATCTCATCAAAATAAAAAGCTTCTGCACAGCTAAAGAAAATAGTATTAAAATGAAAAGATAACCAATTACATATTTGCCAATGATACCTCAGACAAGGGTTTGACTTCCAAAATATAAAGATCTCACAGTATTCCACTCCAGGAAGACAAACAACCCAATTAAAAAATGGGCCAAAGACTTGAACAGACACTTCTCCAAGGAGGACATACAGAGGGCCCAGAAATATACAAAAGGATGCTCAACATCACTAGCCATTAGAGAAATGCAAATTAAAACCACAATGAGATACAACTTCACACCAGTCAGAATGGCCATCATAAACAAATCAACAAACAAATATGGGAGAGGATGTGGAGAAAAGGGAACCCTAGTGCACTGTTGGTGGGAACGCAGACTGGTACAGCCACTGTGGAAAACAGTATGGAATTTCCTCAGAAAACTAAAAAATAAAACTGCCTTTTGACTCAGCAATTCCAATGTTGAGATTATATGCTAAGAACCGTGGAACACCAATCCAACAGAACCTATGCACCCCAATGTTCACAGCCGAATTGTTTATAATAGCCAGGTGCTGGAAACAGGCTAAGTGCCCATCAGTGAATGAGAGGATCAAAAAACTGTGGTACATTTACACAATGGAATATTACACTGCAGAAAGAAAGAAGTCTTACCCTTTGTAACAGCATGGACAGAACTGGAGAGCATTATGCTGAGTGAAATAAGCCGGACAATGATGGACAAATACCATATGATCTCACCTGTAAGTGTAACCTAATCAAAACAAACAAATGAGTAAAACAGAACCAAAGAGTTGGAAATAAAGAACAAATGGTCAGTGACCAGAGGGGAGAGGGATAAGAGGGAAAAGAAGGGGAAGAGGCAAGAAAAGGAACATGAATAGAGGACTAATGGGCATGGAAAATGGGGTTGGGGGTTGATTTACTGTGGGAGTGGTGGGGGATGGGATAGGGATGAGCAATGGCGAAAAGGCAAGATAACTGTAACTGAACAACAATAAAAAAAAGAAAAAGAAAACAATCCCATTCATAATTCCTTCAAAAAGAATAAAATACCTAGGAATAAACTTAACCAAGGATGTAAAAGACCTGTACTCAGAAAATTATGACACTGAAGAAAAAAATTGAAGAAGATACAAATAAATGGAAGCACATACCGTGTTCATAAATAAGAAGAATTAATCATCATTAAAATGTTCATACTAACCAAAGCAATCTATAGATTCAAAGCAACTCCTATCAAGATTCCAATGACATTTATGACAGTACTAGAAGAAATATTTCAAAAATTTATATGGAACCACAAAACGCCCCATATAGCAAACATCAATCCTGAGAAAAAAGAACAAAGTTGGAGGAATCATGCTACCCAATATCAAACTGTACTGTAAGGCCACAGTAATCAAAAGAGCATGGTACTGGCAAAAAAAGACACATACAACAATGGAACAGATTAGAGAGCCCAAAAATAAACCCACACATTTATAGTCAATTAATATTTGGCAGAGGAAGCAAGTACATACAATGGGCTAAATATAGTTTATTCAATAAATGGTATTAGGAAAACTGGACAGACATGTGCAGAAAAATGAAACTAGACTACCTTCTTACACCACACACAATAATAAATTCAAAATGGATAAAAAACTTAAATGTTAGAACTGAAACCATAAAAATTATAAAAGAAGACATATAGGCAGCCAAATCTCATAGCAGTATTTTAACAGATGCATCTCCCCAGGCAAGGGAAACAAAAGGAAAAATAAATGGAACTATATCAAACTAAAAAGGTTTTGCACAGCAAAGGAAAACAACAAAATAAAAAGACAACCACAGAATGGGAGAACATATTTGCCAATACAAGGGATAAGGGATTAATATACAAAATTCATAATGAAGTTACAAAACTCAACACCAAAAACTCAAAGAACCCAATTAAAAAATGGGCAAAGGACCTGAATAGACATTTATCCAAATAGGACATACAAGTGGCCAAAGACATATGAAAACATGCTCAATGTCACTAATCATCAGAGAAATGCAAATTAAAACCACAATGAGGTATCACCTCACACCTGTTAAAATGGCTATCATCAATAAACCAACAAACAAGTCCTGGTGAGGATGCGGAGAAAGGGAAACCCTTTCGCACTGTTGGGAATGCAGATTAGTGCAGCTACCGTGGAAAGCTGTATGGAGATAGCTCAAAAAATTAAAAAAGGATCTGCCTTTTGACCCAGCAATCCCACTTCTGGGAATACAAGGTCTGTCAAGAAGGTATCCAGCCATGTAATGTGAAAAATTGAAACATTTATTGAAGAAGATACAAGACACAAGAAACATTGTACAAGAAACACAATGATGCCTCAGTCCCCTTCAAAATAGAAACCTTGGGACCTCACAGTTCTCCCAGTTGCCATCAGCTGCCCTTTGGGATTTTCCTGAACCTCAACAATGGTCTGAAATGTCTTCCCTTACAAAGGTGATTTTAGTTTTGGGAAAAGCCAGAAGTCGCAGGGAACCAAATCTGAGCTGTAAGGGGATTGAGTCATGTAGGTTATCTGATGTTTTGCCAAAAATCTCTACATAAGATGTAATGCATAAGCAGGCACATTTGGTGATGAAGCTGCAAATCCCCAGGTGCCCATAGCTGTGGCCTTCTGAATCATCCCAAGTTTCCATGGAGGAACGTTCAAGCTTAACGCAAAATCTGATGCAGATCTGTTGCTCAGTCATTTTGAATGCAAGGCCACATAGTACACATGCTCTTAACAGCGTGCATTGCCCCCTCTGACTAATACAATGAAGTCATCATTGTTTATATATGTGCATTCCAGTTCACTCTCCTTGGCTGCTAGGTTACATCAATGTTGCACAAACCATTCTAGTTATATTAACAATGGCTGGACTTTTTCCTGACAGACCTTGTATATCCAAAGGAACCCAAAATGCTAATTCGAAAGAACATAAGCACCGCTATGTTCACTGTAGCATTATTTACAATCACCAAGATATGGATGTAGCCCAAGTGGTCCATCAGTAGATGAGTGGATAAAACAGCTATGGAACACTTATACAATTTAATACTACTTGCCTGTAAAAAGAAGAAAATTTTAACCTTTTAGAAATAGGGATGGACCTGGAGAACATTATGCTAAGTGAAATATGCCAGTCAGAGAAAGAAATACTGTATGATTTCACTGATATGTGGAATCTCTTGAACAAACTGAACTAACAAGCAAAACAGAGACAGACCTATAGATAGGGAGCTGGATGACAACTATTGCGAGGGGAAGATAATGGGGTGGAGGGACTGAGCAAAACAGAAAAAGGACTCATGGACATGGACAACAGTGTGGTCCATGTGTGGGAGGTGTGGGGATATAAGGGAACTAAATGGCAATGGAAAAAATACAATAAAAATGTTTTAAAAAAAGAATGGTGATATTTATAGATATCACAACATTCAGAGAGAGAAATGAGGTGCTTCTGGATCTATCCAATCAAAATGAAAACTTAACCACTCTGATGCTTAAGATTTATATGTCCAATCAATTGCCTCTTATGCTACTACCATTCAGTTGAATTTCAAAAATGATTCTTTAAGGCTCTGGAGAGAACAGATATCTGCAGGGGAGTCATCCTTAATGAACAGCTCATTTGGCAGCATGTTACAACACCAACCCCAGCCCATGCTCACTTGCTCACTGGACACATCCTGTCAGTTTCAGTCCAAGTAGGAATGAATGTGAAGGACTGCTAAGATCAGCTAAGGGGCACCAGCAACTGGTCTGATACAGCACAGCTCAGCAGAGAATCATCCTCCTAACAGGGTGCTGTTCAATGCTGAGCAGATTTCTACCCAAATGACAAACTTAAGTACCCTTGATGACTTTAGTGCATCCCAGAGGAAAAACAAAAAAGACAACAAACTGTAGTTAAACCACTAATTAACTAAGAAAAATAATATTTTAAGGTCCAAAAATGTTAGGTCAAAGAAATTAAGTAAGGATATATCCAAAAAATAATTTCCCAGTATTGAGGAAGAGTACCTTGCATGTGTAAATCAAAGACATCCTCATTTGTATGACTACTGGGTAATGAATGATTAGCAGCTCACCTAGTAACTGACAACTTGCACATCAAATACCTTGTTAGCATAGAATTAGATTAAATGACTTTGTACAATGACTCTCACCTGCCCTTAGCAATAACAAACAGATCATCTTCATCATCTTCATCAAAGAGGCTGGTCTTTTTCATAGTCTCCTGGTCCTGGGTGGTCCCAGAGTCCCTAAGGTCTCCTTTAGACCTGTTGCCAGATGCTGAGTTGGTTTGTAAATCAATAAAATTCCACTGGTCCTTAAAATATAAAATATGAATTAAAATCCTGTGGTAATGTTGTCTAGGGAACCTAGGAAGTAAAATAATATTTACATTCATTGAACTAAATTGTATCTAAACTAAATATTATACTAAGTGTACCACACCTGAATAGAGCTCATATCCAAGACTTTTCTTTGAACTCAACTGCTGGGTTCTTTGACTTCACAAGACTTTCTCATGTCTTTACCCTCCACTGCCTTCCACAATGGTTCTCCTCTCTAAGGTTCTGTTCAGTGTTAGGACAAGGGAATTTGTCTACTTTAGAGGATCAAAATTAATTAAAGAGGGGGATGAAAGAAAGAGGAAAATTAAAAAATAAATCAAGAACTCTCAACTTTGGAGGAAAATGAATAAATTAAAAAATCCCAAAGCAGGCTAGAAAAAAAAATGTGTAAAAAGCTCAGGCTATGCACATGTAAACACAACACAATAAAAGCTTCTAGTGATCCTTTTCCTACAAAAATCTGAATCTGGACTTAGCTTTATATGAAACCTCACCTGGCTACGCTCACCCCTTCAAATCAAGGAACTCTTCATGCTTAAGTGGCCCTTCGGTCTCTAGAGTCTAGAGCTTTGCAAATCAAAGGACGGTCTACCAGCCAGGAGCACCTCTTATTTAGAATCTCAGGTTCCATCCCAGACTTTCTGAATCAGAACCTGCACTTGTAACAGGATGCCCAGGGCATTTCTTCACATATTATGGTTTCAGACATGGTCCTCTAGAGAAGCAACTACATGCTAGACTATCTGAAAGAGCTTTAGAAAATTCCATTATCTCCAAACCAATTAATTCAGAATCTCTAGCAGTGGAACCCAATATTAGCACTCTTTAAAAATTTTCCAGGTGATTTGAAAGGACAGCTAATGTCAAGAATCACTGTTCTAGAACATTAGTTATTTTACTCTGCAAGTAATGTTGCTCCCATCTTTCAGGAACCACTAGGGTAAGAAAAACTCAACTGATGGTTGGCCATCACTACAGGGAAAATGCCTAACAATGCAAAAAGAAGAAAAAAAAAGGAAAATCCACCATAAATTTATACATTTGAGTAGAAAAAGGAAATTAAACTGTGCCACTTTAGATTGCTTTCAATAAAAACATTAACAACTCCTTTGTTCCTGTGAGAGGCAGCCCCTGCCCCATGCACACTAGGTCTCCAGAGGGACAGGTCAAGGTCTTAATGAAGCCTCCTCCCCCTGGGAGGAAGGCCTGACCTGCCTGATGGAGGTGGGAGTCAAATCTGTACACTGTCCCACTGCCATTTTTTATTTTTTAAATATTTTATTATTTATTTATTTTTAGAGTGAGGGGAAAGGAAGGAGGAAGAAAGGGACAGAAACATTGATGTGCAAGAGAAACATCAATCAGTTGCCTTTTACACATTTCCAACTGGGTACCTGGCCCACAACACAGGCAGGTGTCATGACTGTGAATCAAAATAGCAGCCCTTTAGTCCACAGGCTGGCACTCAATCCACTGAGCCACACCAGCCAGGGTTTTATGTTTTCCTTTCACTAAGGATTGTTAGTTTGGGTTTATTTTTGGTTGAGCTGGCACTAATCCTTAAGATGCTATGAGAACCATTTCATCAAACATCAAAATGCCAAATAAATTTGTGTTCTACAAAAATAAAATTAAAAACAATAAAAACATTAATATACCCACAATTTATCCACATCATACCCTCATGATTTGCCTATGTTAAAATAAAGAAGAGTGATTATTATAATACAGGAAGATTTTTATTGCTCAGGGTTTTTAATATTATTACATTTAAAGTCTTTTTCTGTACAGCTAAATCTGAACAGTAGCTAAACTATATTTCACTACTGACTTTGCTAATGTTTCTAGATAATAAATGAAAATATTGCTAAGATACTAATAAAAATGATATTCCTACCATGTCTAGATTCATATTCTTGATTAATTCTCCTATTACAGTGATTATGTAATAAGATAAAATAAGGCCTAACTCATTTAAATAAGCATGTATTATAATTTTAGGGTGATATTTCATTCATAACCATTTTTAAAAGGTTAACCTCTAATTATTAACCTTTAATTAATACTATACTAAATATCTTTTAAGACAAAAATAGCTAGTTTTGAGAACATAGTCTTTAGTGACTGAACTTCACCAGATATAAAGTAGGCAGTAAAAGAAAATGGTTAGGATAGCTATATTCTTAAATCCCATCAAACAAAGCCCTATTCCTTTCTAGGAAATACTGTCAACCCACCTCCTCATCACTGCTGAACAATAAGGCAGATGCTTTCTTTTTGGAGGGCTCTGAGGGTTTTGCTTTCCCTTGGCTCTGAGTTGGTAGAGATGATGTCTGCTTTTCAGCAGCTGTAGCCCCAAAAAGATTATCCTAGAAAAACAAGTGGCAGAACAGTATGACAACTTTATACACATAAAACAAAAAAACTTAAGACATTCTCTCAATTCAAATTGTTAGAGAGTAAATCTCTAGTCGGGTACAAAATATATGTAAACACTTAAGGGGGAAATCACAAAACGTTAGTAAATCCCACTTCTCTCTCACATATAAGGTTGTAACAGTCTAATATTCTCTAAGTGTATTCTCCTTCCACAAAAGGGAAATATGGCACAGAACATGAAGGCAGAACACCTGGGAGAGAGCAGTGAGTGGGGAGAAGCAAGGCCACACTGGTAGGGCAGGATGGCCTTCTCTGATCACTGGTGAGGCCACAGCCTGCAGATGTTGGGAGAGCAGGCCAGCTCCCTGCACCAGTCTTTCTATGAATTATGCTCAGCAGCCATGGATAAAAGGGGTGAAATATGGGGCTTTCTCTACTTTTCTACATTTATCAAGGATATACACCTAGGATAGAGGGAAGGAATGACTTGTGTTTCTGGTTAATTTTAATGAGACAATACAAACTTAAACAGTTTACTAAATAAAATCACTGACCTACGAAGAGCTGATTCTTATAGGTTCAAAGGCATTTGTAAATTTTTGTATCATCAAGAACTCCAGAGGTATCTATTAAGGTACTTTTATTTAGATAAGAATAACAAAACCATCAGAAAACCTGAACTGGAGTTAAGACAGAAAAACACCCTTAACAGTATACTACAGCAGGTGCACAGTCCTGAAATGTAAGGATTCAATAAAGGGAGTCTTTAAAAAGTGCGGGAAGGCAGGAAAGGCCATGAGAATAATGAACTGGTATCTAACGTGGATACAAAGACCAAAGCTAACATTTACTATGCACTTACTACATGCTAGGCACCGTGCCAAAGGCTGTACATTAGTTGTTTGAACTATCACATTCAGATGGGTAGAGTTTTACTTGTCCAACGTCCTTGATCTATACGTAGTGGAACTAGGATATGAGCACAGAGGTCTGACACCAAAGCTAAGGAGCACAGCTAACACCCAGGATCATGTAAGAATGAATGTTTGCTTTGTCTTCCTCCTTATTTCCTCCCCAACTTTTCTCTCCCATTTAGGGTGGGAAAGCAAAGCAAAGTGAGGACATGGCTGCCTTCTCCTCTTGCTACCCTTTATCCAAAGCATTATTGTAAATAACTGAGTATAACACAGACCCATCCTCTAAAAAGTATTTCTTAAAGGCAGAGTTTTAAAGGGAAATCTACAAAGCCTTCCATAAGAGTTGGGTCAAGAATCTAATGTCCTGTCCATTGTATAGATAGCTAAGAGAACTTAAGAAAGGAGTCACTGAAATACAAACCAAAATATTTTTGTTGTAGGCCTCAGTCAGATGGCTGGACTGGTTCCATATTACCTTGTTCTATTGACTGAACCTCTGACTATAAAGCTATATCAGCAAAAGTTTTCTACTAATGAAAATCTTGATTATCTTGTGTTGTAATAACAATGTTTACCTCTTCATCTTCATCATCAAAGAGCAAGACTGATGTAGGGAGTTTGCTAGGTAGGAGAGATGCATCTTTTGACTTACTCACACTTTGAGAGGAAAACAGATCCTGTTGGATGAAGATTAAAGTTCTTAGTAAACAAGATACATCAGTTTTTAAAGTATCAGACATAAAATACTGAAGACTATGACATGATGGCTGCAATGCATCTAGGTCTCTTTGCCAGAGAGAGAAGCTTGCTGAGGCCAACCTTGAGGAACCTCCATCAGTCTGTCCTAGCTGTGTATGGTATAAGCACCTGTGAGAAGGGAGAGACCACAGCTAACTCCAAGTGGCCTTACTGGAACTGAGAGGTTTGGATACTCCCACCTTGCTGTATCTTGACATCCCACATGGATGATTTAACACAAGGAAAAATTTTCCAATCAATATTTTATCATGCTAAAATAAGAATGACTTCCTTCTTCTGTTCAAAAAATCAGAGGGATTAAACAAATTCCATAATAGAAACAAAAACTAGCTTCTCAAATTACTGGATCTGTAACTCTATTTTATTTAGTTATAGATAAGAGTATAATATTTGTTACTCTTATAAGAATATACTATTTCTTTTAAATAAATAAAAATTTAATTTTTATTTTAAAATGTTTGGTATTCTATTTGAACTATAGAGCTAGGAGATGTTGTAAACTATTTAAAAATCTGGTAGATTCTGAAGAAATTTTCAAAATGCTACAAAATGTTAGCCTATAATGCAAAGAAAGAGCTGCAAATTGGGCTGCATGAATTAGCAGAAAATTAGCTGCATGAATTTAACATATAACAGAACTGCTCCTTCAGGAAAAAACAATACACAAGAGCCAGACATCTAAATAGGACAAGAACTAGTTTCTAAGACCTTTCTGAATAATGTTTTCATTATGGAATCAGCGTTTATTCCTCAAATAAAGACCTAAGTCTACTGGTTTTTGCCTGAGACTCATGAAGTCCCATGGATCTATTCAGGTAGGAGAGGCCACACAAGAAGCTCCAGGCTTTGTATGCCTCTCCTGCATTTTACATATTGGCAAGATATCACTTAAAGAAAGGATTCTGTTGCTTGAGAAACAAGTAAAGAAACCAAGACAAAGAACAAAAACAAATTTCAATATCATGATTTTGGACCCTCAACTAATATCATCCTTGGTGCTGGAAAAAAGCTTTTCCATTAACTTCAAACACGCCCCCAGAATGATTTCATAGGGCAAGCTTTAGCTCCACACTTCAGATACAGAGGCAGGAGTAAAGAATCTATCCTTCTGGTCCAAAGCTTTATCTTCTAGACCAGGGGCATCCAACTAATTTTCACGGGGGGCTACATCAGCCTCGTGGTTGCCTTCAAAGGGCTGAATGTAATTTCAACTCCTTAAAGTTAAAGAGTAGTTACATTTATACAGTCCTAAAATTAGATTCGGCCCTTTGAAGGCAACTGCAAGGCTGATATGACCCCCGGTGAAAATGAGTTTGACACCCCTGTTCTAGACTATACTGTTCTACTTCTCCATACCTAAGCACCCTGACAGCATCCAACAAAAACAATCTATGATGAAGCACATGGATCAAAGCATTCAGGGGTAGTTTTAAAAACCTGCCTGGAAATTCTTTTATACTCCTACCATCAATAAGTGGAGTCTGTATCCTCTACCCTGGAACCTGGGCAAGCCTTTATGATTGTCTCAACCAACAGAACGCAGCAGAAGTGACAAGACCAACTTCCAAGGCCAGTGTACAAAAAGCAATATAGCCTCTGCGCAGCCCTCAGGAATCTTACTTGGAAGCTCTGGGCCACTGTGTAGTAAGTCCAATCTCCCAGAAGCTGCCATGGTGGGAGACACACAAAGATAGAGAGAGAGGGGTGTCAGTGCCTCAAGTGCCCCAGCTATATGAGTCTTTTCCACCCAGGCACCAGAAACATGAGAGATGTTTCTCAGTACAGCTACCTTTGCACTAGGAACTACATGACACCCTAAATAAAAAGTGCTTAGCTGAACCCAGTCAACTTCTAGTACCATAAAAAGTAATTAAACATATCAATGTTTTAGGTCACTAAGTTTTGGAGTGATTTATTTCATAACAATAAGTAATTAGAACACCTTTGAAATCACTGAAATTGCTCATCTCTGTTTCCCTTTGTAGGTAACAACTGCTTGATGGCTTACCAAGTGCCAAAAACTAGTGCAGGCATTATGGATAAGAGCAAGGAACAAAACACCCTACCCTCACTGAACCTTCCTAGTTAGGACAGAGACAAAGAACAAGTAGACACAAAATGTCACCAATCATTCATACTATAGAGAACTATACAACAGAAGGGTGTGTGCTCATAAGCTTGCGATTATGCAAAGAGGTGTCAGAAGAGGCCTATAGAAAACTGGAAAAAGTAAGGAACTAAGCCTTCTAAATTCTGGGAAGAGCATTCGCAGAGGGGCAAGAGCCAGTGCAAAGACCTCAAAGTGGGGAACTCAGGATAAGACCAGAGTGTGAGGCCCATCATGCTGTGCCCATGTATCAGGATTTTGGTTGATTCCTATCTTCTGTACACTGGACATCAATAAAATATAAGCCTCCAAGGTTTTATTTATATCTACAGTAAATCACTCTACTTAACAAAGAATTGTATGTTCATCCTGGCTGTTGGTGCAAAGTAACCACTAGAATTTAGCTCAAAGTTCACAAAATCTGAAATTACTGTATATTGCTGCCCTGCCCATATAATTTTCTATAAAAGGGGACTGATTGTTGCCATTACATTCTCATACAGCTCTTGGATCCCCTAAAATCCTGGCCTAAAATTAGTTCTCAAATGACCTAGGCCTGTGGGAATCAGGAAAAGCAATGATGCTTCTGAGAGCCGGTGCTACTCCACTGAAAAGGTGTCTCCAGGCAGGTGCCTAGAGGACTGAGGCTATCTGTAAACTAGTGCCAGCCACAAACTGTTATAGGTCTTGAGAGAAAAAAACCTGTGCCAGAATACTTATCACTTCATCAATAAGCCCAGGTTTTTGTTTTTGTTTTTTTTAAGACTTGAATTATTTATTTTTAGAGAGAGGGGGAGGGAAGGAGAAAGAGAGGGAGAGAAACATCAATGTGTGGATGCCTCTTGAGCACCCACTACTGGGGATTTGGCCCACAACCCATGAATGTGCCCTGACTGGGAATTAAACCAAAAACCCTCTGGTTGGCAGGCAAGCATTCAACCCATGGAGCTACACCAGCCAGGCCCCAGTTTTTAGTGAGACTACCAAAAACATAAGCAGTGTGTAAATTTCCATTCTGGTACAAGTGCCTCACTGCACTGAGAATCAATAGTCAGTCTAAAATTTGAGCATCCTATAGACAGAGTATTTTCCTCCCAGAAAATGCACTAGATTGAAACCCAAGAGTGAACACTAGTGTACATGTATTGCTTTCTAAAGACCATGTATTCGCAAGAGATTATTTTCAAAGAAAGAACTAAAGAACATAATAAAAAAATCTTGTACCTCTACTGAGAAAATCCTGATTTGGAAATAGTTTCTAATGCTATATCCACTAATTCTCCGAACTAAAAAAAGAATTCCTTACCTCAGTATCTTCCTCATCTGAAAATAAACCTTTTTGAGTCTTTCTTTCTGACAAGAGATTACGAAGACTTTTGCTAGATGACAGGGTGACCTTTGTTGGAAAAAAAAATTGAGAGTTAACAAACAAGATACCTAGAAATGACAGTTTATTCAATCATTCATTCAGAAAATATACTGAGTCTCTGCTAGGATAAGGTCAAACCACATGCCAGGGAAAGAAAGACATTATGGACCTTGGACATATATCAAGTTTACTCAAAGAACTCAAAATGAGAAGTATCATAAAAATTTCAAAACTGGCATATGTTAGGTAGGAAAGAGGAAGGAAATAGTTTCTTGATAAAGTAAATTTCTCAGGACAGACAAGGCCTAGACATGGGAGATGGTACAGCAAGCACATTCCAGGCAGAGGACACTGTGTGAGGAGACAAAAACAGGAAAAAAGCAGCAGGCACATCTGGTGGATCAGAAACTAGGACAGGCTGCCTACCTCATAAGTACCTAAATGGGATATGTACAGCTGGAGCCAGCATAGGAAGGTGGGCTGCCCTAGGAGCCTGACAGGTTCTGAATGCTAGGACCTAGGTGGTTGGCAGCAGGAACGTCAGGGTTTCATAGAAAAGACATGACATGAAATGTGCTTTAGAAAGAACAAAGTGTGCAAGACAGCAAAGGGAAGAGAAAACAGCCAAAAGAGCTTAGAGACTGAAAGGGATGCATCCCATTGCCAAATACAGGTTGATAATATCCATGAGCATTAAAAAAAAGTAATAATACTTATGAATTATAATACATAAATAGAAAATCTATGATCCTACAGTGATACTAAAAAAGCAGGGAAAAGAAAAAGCTCTTCTGTTTAGAAGAACACCAGCTAACAAAGGTAGAAGACATTCAAGAATTAGCAAAATATTATTTTGCACTCCGTAATATGATAACTAGTTCAGGTAAAGATTATCAACAGATGTTACAATAACTGGGTGTGGCAAAATCCCAACTACTGCTAGATCTTGGTGGTAGTTCTTTGGGTGTCTGTTGTCCTCTTTTTGCAACTTTGTGTGTCTGAAGTTCTTCACTACACACTTGGAAGGAAACAATATTTCCACTCCTGGTTCCATATCAACATTCCTATGCTCAGTCTTCCCTCCTGCTCACCTTTCTTTCACCTCACCTTTCTTTCTGCTCCTGCTGTACAATCATCTGTCTGATTCACAGTAGCTTCTGGCAAAGCTACTGCTTTTTCTTTGAACAGATCTCCTTCTTCATCATCAAAGATATTGGCAGGGGATTTGACTTTGTCTTTAAAAAGATACCACAGCATAAAATTATATTAAGGCAAAAAAAAAATCCCACCATAAAATTCACAGATTAAAACTTCTTCCCTCCCAAAGAATAAATTTAGAAAGTATGTTATTTCTTGATTAGTTATGAAGAAATATTAAATACACTAGATTTGAATTTTTCAAAGAACACAACAGCAGCTAAAATGAAACACAGGACAGATAGTTTAACCATCTGGTTTACACATATATCCAACCAACAGCATCCCATGCCTAGAGTAGCATGGACTGGCATAAAAGGTACAGAGACCTATAGAGAGAAAGATCATTTAAGAGTCAATCACTCTAGGAAGCTGAAAAATGAGGATCAGCTCTTGCTTTTAAATATCAAATTATACAAAAGCATATAAAAGCAAACACTGAAATCTCCCCCCTAATTCCACTTCCCCACCCAAACAAGATGGCCACTGGAACAGTTTGGTATATACATGCTTCTAATTCTCCCAAAGGATATAATAACTATTAACTTTAGTCATTCATAAATAAGGCAGTAAATGGTAATTTGAGCAATGAGTGTTACAATTTGCATTTTTCACTTAATGTACCTAGGTATCTTGCCATATCAATGTAGACCTCATTCTTTTTAGCAGGTTCACAAAATTCCACTGAATAGAAGAACCACAATTTACCCTACTGATGAGTATTTGGGTGGTTGCCACCTTTTCACTACCACAAGCACTGCTGCACTGAATGAAGTGTATGTCACTGAATGAGGGCACTATTTCATGAATGTCTCAGGACAGCAATAGCTGTCAAGACAGGGACATTAATTTATTTGTGATTCTAAATCACTTCCAAGCCACCAGTGGCAGTCAGCCAGATCTGAGTGTATTATGAGTCTGTCTGCACTCTTCCTAAAATAACCAGGCAATTTACTTTCCTCACTTTCTCCTTCCATCCTTACTTTCCACACCTACGACTGAAAACGGGGCTAGTGCAACCCACAGACCAGCAATCTCTGCCCCCTGGGGAGCTTGTTACAAATGTAGAATTGCAGGTCCCATTCCACAACTACCGACTCAGAATCTGCACTTTGATAAGAGTCCCTGAAGAGTCATCTGCACATTAAAGAACTGATTTAGAGGGGTGAAGGAGACCGTTCTGTGGCGTGGGCCCAGCTCCCACTTGGAGATGCACAGGACCCAAGCCCAGGGATGGGTTCTCCCGTGGGGAATCAGGCCTGCATTTGTACCTAAGCTGCTTTGAGTCTTGCTTTTGCGAAAACTCCCTCACCCTGAATTGAGATAGCAAGTGCTTATTGTAACTTCCTAAAACCCATGTTCAACCTTCCTAGATGAGTGTAACCAGGTTTGACCACTTTTTCCTTTTTCATTTGCAAATATCCTTCTATGATGTGATTAGCGGCTTTGGCTCCTTTGTTGTCTGTAAAAGGTAACCCCCTAAAGCAAACCTGTGCATAGTAAATGAGGACCACAATGTAAGGAGGAGAAACCCAATAGAGGCCTGTCATGGCAGAGGTCACGGGGTTTTGCTCCCCTTGAGAGAAAAGCCATGCTGTCCTTTTTCCTCTACCGGACTCAGTAGTCCTTGTGAATGTCTTATTTCATCCGTAATGACACGGACACTGCAAGCCGATGTCGGCATCAGAGGGATGATTTCACGAATACACTGGCTTAAATTTGACGGGAGAAGAAAGGAAGAGTGCCAAAGTGGCCAAGTGGCTGAAAACCCTATCACACAAGGAAAAGTCATGGTTATCTGGGCTTTTGGAAAACAGAAGAGAAGCTGGGAAATAAAGAGCTAACATGGCATTCTGCTCATAGGGTTCACTAAAGACTACTGGAAGAAAGTATGATTAGAACTTTTTCTGTAATTCCAAAGGTGAGAACTAAAATTCTTGACTAATTATAGGGGAACAGAATGAAATCAGTTCTAGGGAAGAATTTCTAGTAATTAGTTTTCAAGGTAGAAAAGATTGGTTCATAAAATAGAGATCCCCAAAGTACCATGCCTATATAAGCAGAGATGTAACAACTCTCTGACAGGAATGCTTGAGGAGGGATTCTGATACTACATGAGATATGAAATAGAGGAGTTTTATGTCCTTTTAGGTCAATACTATTTCATGGCAAAATTCATAAAAAGGCTGAACAGGCACCTACCTGTCATGGAGGGTTTGCTACAGGATGCTGCAAAAAAGTCATCATCACCATCATCGTCATCAAAGAGGCCAGTGGGTGCTGGGAGGTATAAGCTTTTCCCTGGCATGGGCTGCTTGGGCTTCTGGGGATCTGTAAGTGATGGAGCAGAGGTTGCACCAAACACATCAGTATCTCCTGTGGATAGAGAAACAACACAACCTGTCTACAAGCTAGTGTGTGTAGGCCTCCTGACTACAGGAAAAAAAAAAACACTATTGCCCATCAGGAACTTTAAGCTCCAGTTCATCCACAGAACCCAATAAGGACCCATCACTTCCATCCTTTTCTGCTACAGAGCATCCCATAATCAGTTACCTGGTCACTCAAAGACAACAAGATCGAAGGTCACTGATTTCTAAGAGAATAGGAGCTAACCCCAGTAAATGATCTCTTTCTGGAAGCTGTCCTATGCCTTCTGAAGCTCCTCTTATTCTCCAGCCTTCCCTCAGAAAATGGAAATTTTAAAAATGACAAAATGATTCGTATATAGTTTTTTAAAAAAACAAACCCTATAATATAATACCTAAAAATACAGAAACTGCTCCTGCTGGGATTTTCTTTCCGGGTTTGGAGGATGCAGACACTAAAATGAGAAAGAATGAGATAACCATTTCAACAAAGAAAATAAGCTTGCTTATTAAGTGTACCTTCCTATAATATGTTCAACACAATACATAGCTAATAAGAGACCTTTTAAAACTATTTTTTCCTAAGTCGTTTTAAAATTCCTTAGTATCTTCCTTGCCAACACCATGCCATTACTTTTCCTTGGTACTAATACAATCTCAGTTGTGAGTCCCATGGAAAATCACTGTGACTCTAAGCAGACAACAGTAGTGGTGTTGGCTAGAGAGGCCAAGGAAGATGCAGAGCACAATGGGGCGGCAGGGGCAAAGCAAGCAGTGCTCCTCCACAGTGCCCACTCTATCCATTACTATTTGTGAGAATGAATACCACCAAAAAAAGGCAAAAAAATATGAGACATCAGTAAAAAAATGAAGACAGTAACAAAAAAGAGGGAAACTAGGCAAGTCACCAATGCCAAAAAGTAGAGAACAAGAACCATACAATAATCAAGGCAGCATCATAGCAAATCCAAAATCTGACAGCTTGTGGCCTGGGGAGACTTAAGTTGCTTAAAATAACTAATTCCTAATTCCCAAGAACTGACACAGACCTAAAGAAATAAAATTTGTTAAGTTTTTAAATTTTTTATGTGTGCCTTTAAAAATGTCCACAGCTGATTATAATGCACACTAGGCTGGGGATCCCCAATTTATATGCAGGATTTTAGAAATGTTTCTTTGACTTAAATTGGTTAAATTAAAATATCCTCAATGCTGCTAGAGTATTTTTCCTGTTTAACTTTTTAATGAATTCTCTAAGAGGTGAAACTGTGATGTGGGTTTACAGATGGAACTCTTTGTTTCTTCCAACACATTAACTATAACAAAGAAAACACAACAGCTTCCTGCCTACCAAAACAGCAAAGTTTGAACAACTTCAGGGACTCCAGCTCCTAGTGGGCAGTAAACAACTTTGGGATCTGTACACAAACAAGCAGTCAGTCTCAGTCCAAGCTTACCTTCACTAACAGGTATTTCAGCCGCCTGATTCTGAGGGGCTTCCGTGAAGAGGTCACTCTGGTTGTAATAGGGTATAATGACACAGAATTCAAAAAAGCAATGGGAAAAGGTAGTTGCATTTGAGGCTTTCTAAAGAAAAGTACTTGTAAAGCTTAAAGACACTTGCTGTTCTGACAGAAAATCAGCTCCAAAGTGAACACTATGGCAAATCAGACCATAAATAAATTAGGTCTAAGAATTAAAATACAAACATGGAAGATGACAACAGATAAGGTAAGAAACAACTGCTAATCAAGTACATTGTCCACTATTAACACTTTCACATACTCTTTTACCTTACAAAGAGCACTAAGATACAACATTTTCTCGTTGTGATTCTTAGTTCAAATTTCCCCAACTATAAAAGCTGAAGTAACTTCCAACTAAGAAGCCATTTTCCCCTACTAAAAGAACAAAGTGCATTCCTTCCAAAACACAGCTATGGAGAGCTTCAGATTACCGATGACTCACCTCCTCATCCTCATCATCAAAAAGTCCCTTCCCTCTACTGAAGAGGCCATTTCTAGAGCCAAATGGCGAGAAGTCTTCATCAGTCAGCTTGGGGGGTGTGAACAAGTTATTCTCTTCATCTAGCAAACAGAAAGGAATCTTTTGCAGGGACAGTTAAAGATGAAGCTAGAACTCAAATTCCAGAGGTTAGCCTTCACAACTTTTCCAAAATTGGCATGAAATTTATCTAACCATATTTATTTTTCTTGAAGCAATTATACCATTCAATTGCTATTCAAGACTCAACCTACCACAAATGTGGGGAAAGGGGACAGACTAAACAAAGAGATTTGTAGGCTGATGGTCTCAAGTGGGAATGTAATAGACATTACTGTTTAACATGAAAGAGCCTGATACCTTCTTTATTGGAAAAAAAAAAAAAAAAAAGCTAGATTCCCCAGTTTTCATTCTTTTAGAGAATTCCATAAATACAGCTGATGATTGATATAAAATCTAATAATTCAAATTTTCACAGCATTTTTTCCTCCACATCCATCTCTCCTCCCAGCAGCCAAACCATGCTTTTAAATGCTCTAAAAACATGAACGAAGAGACAGACTCAATTTATCAAGCACTTAAAATGTATATCATGAATTATGTAAGTGATATTCCTAAGTTAAGAGCCACCTAAAAAGAACAGAATTGGGTGACATCAAAGGAATGGCAGCATGAGAAGTCCCCTTGAAGTTTCAACAATTTAAACAGGTGTAATTCAACAAAGGATTCCCTGCTCAACACACAAACACATCTGAGAAATCCATGCATTGAAACACCTAAAAGTGGACAAGTGGGAAAAAAAAACCTGTGGAGTTGGAATGGGAGAAGAGCTGAGAGAAGCCAAAGACATAGTTTGAAGCTGGAAGCCTGGAGCTCACTGCAGTGCTCACCCTGAAGAGGAAAGGACTCAGGTTGCCACCAGCATTCCAGCCATGCCAGCTGGGAAAAGCAAAGAGATACAGTGAGCATTCCTGCAGAAGCAGTCAGTAGGAACTGAGGCTGGGCTTAGTCTAGGGACTTGAGCAGCCACAAAGCTCAGAGGTATGGCCAAAGTTGCCTGGCAATCAGCATTACAAAGAATGAAAGTCACAGAGCCTTCTTGCCTCTCCTCACACTCCCAGAACCCTCCCCACTAACCCTTTCAGAGCTAGCAGCAGGCCCCAGAAAAAGCTGTAGCAGTGAGTGTCTGCTTGCAGAGAACATTATCTGCAAAACTGAGAGCTGGTACTATAGAAACATCCTTTCCCTGAGTGACAGGTATCCACTACAACTAACCCCAGGGTCCAGTAGAGATACAGAGGGAAGGCCGCTGAGTCTGCCAGTCACCATCACTGGGAGAGCAAAGCAACAAAGACAGCAGCCAGCTTCCCCCAGCTCACCCCACCTCCACATATCCCAGTTGACCTGCTGGCAGCATCTGGCTGCAGGGGACAGCACTGGGATATCACAGATATGGAACACCATGGCTCACCACATTCCCCTGTAGGGTTGGTGCCCTGAGACCAAGGTGACCTAAACACAGAGGAGATGCCCACCTTCTCAGGAAACACAGAACATTTTCTGCCACCCTGCAGAGATCTGAGAAGCCAGAGCAGTGTAAGAGAATAACAATAACAACAACAACAACAACAACAACAAACCTTGGGATTCCACATCACCTACTGGAAAAATAATAGAAAGGCTTTTCTGATCAATCTACTAGAGATATGCCACTTATACACAGATGCCTAGACAGAGAAAGAATCCATCAAATACCAGGAATAACCACGGTAAAAAGGCATATCAGAAAGAAAATAAGAAATCTCCAGAAAAAAAAATTAAAGACACCGAAGTATGTGATTTAAATTACAGATAATTTAAGACTACAGTTCCAAAAAATTAAACAAGTTACAAGTAAACCAGCCCTGGTTGGTGTGGATTGAGTGCCAGTCTGTGAACTGAAAGGTCACCAGTAAATTCCCAGTCAGAGCACTGGTTTGTGAGCCAGGTGCCCCTTTGGGTGCATGCAAGAGATAACCAAAAGATATACCTTGCACATTGATGTTTCTCTCCTTTTCTTTCTCCTTCCTTTCCTCTCTCTCTAAAAATAAATAAATAAAGTCTTTAAAAAAAAAAAAAGAACACAGGCAGTTTAATGAACTCAGAAATGAAATAAATGAATAAAATGAGTACTTTACAAAGGAGACTGAAACTTCAAGAAACCAAACAGAAATTCTGGAGATGAAGAACTTCGTAAGAAATACAATATAAAGAATGAACTAGCCCTGGCTGGTGTGGCTCAGTGGATTGATCACCAGACTGTGAACCAAAGGGTTGCTAGTTCAATTCCTAGTCAGGACACATGCCTAGATTGCTAGCCAGGGCCCCAGTAGGGGGTGCTCGAGAAGCAACCACACAGTGATGTTTCTCTCCTTCTCTTTCTTACTCCCTTCCCCTCTCTAAAAATAAATAAAGTCTTTTAAAAAAGAATAGGATACTATACACTTACATATCACATAAAAACTAAAGAAAGTAATAGCATTAAAAAGAGGAAGAAGACAAAAGTTACTGCAATTCAGAAATAAACTCACAGTGTAAATAGGGATAATTTGTGACAACAAAAACATAAAAGGGGAGTGGGTAAAGGTCTGATTTTACAAAGGGGGATGAAGATTAGATGCATTCAAAAGAAAAAGGACTACTATATATATAGACCTAATGGTAACTTTAACATAAACCTAATGGTAACCACACAAAAAAATGCCAAAAACAAGACACATAACTTAAAAAGAAAGAAAACAGAGAAAAAAGGAATACAATACCAAACAAGAACAACAGACAGAAACACAAAGGAAAAGAACCAGGACTACACAGGGCTACCAGAAAACAAAAGATAAAATGGCTATAGGAAAGCCTCATACATCAATAAGTACCCTAAATGTAAATGGACTGAATTAACCAATAGAGGCACAAAGTAGCAGACCAAATCAGAAAACAAAACCTAACCATATGCTGTCTTCAGGAGACACATCGAGACTGCAAAGACAAATATAAACTCAAAGTGAAAGGGTAGAAAATGACTCTCCAAGCAAATGATACCCATTCTTATTTATCTGACAAAAGATAGTACAAGATAGAAAAGGTAACAAGAGACAAAGATGGATATCTTATAATGACAAAGGGGACACAACATCAAGAAGACATCACATTTCCCAATATACATGCACTCTATTGGAAAGCACTGAAATATATAAACAACTAACTACTAACAGAACTAAAAAGAGAAACTGACAAAACACAATCATAGTAGGGAACCTAGATACCCCATTGAGAGCTATAGATAGGTCTTCCAAACACAAAATCAGCCTTAAGTGACAGCCTTATGTCCCTTAAGACCAAAGGGACATATTGACATTTACAGAACCTTTCATTCCAGAACACCAGATCATACATTATTCTCTAGTGCACATGGAAAATTCTCAAAGACAGACCATATCCAGGGACACAAAACTAACCTCAACACATGACTGAAATTGTACCAAACATATTCTCTGAACACAGTGCTTTGAAATTAAAAATTAACAGCAAAAAGGAAGCAAAAAACCTCACAAATACAGGGAGATTAAACAACATGCTCTTAAAAAAAAGACTGAGTCATAGAAGAAAGGAAAGATGAAGTCAAAAGATATATAGAGACAAATGAAAATAGCAAAACAACATATCAAAACTTCTGGGATACAGTGAAAGTAGCAATAGCTAAGTTTACACCATTATAGGCCTATCTCAAGGAACAAGAGATATCCCAAGTATACAACCTAACATTACATCTTAAAGAACTAGAGGAAAAAGAACAAAAGCAAGCCAAAGTCAGCAGAAGGGAAATAATAAAAACTAGAGCAGAATTAAATACAATAGAGAACAAAAAGAATAGACAAAAACATTAATGCAACAAAGAGCTGTTTTTAAAAAATATTAATAAAATGGACAAATCTCTGGCTACACTCACTAAGGAAAGAAAAAGACTCAAACAAAATCAGATATGAAAGAAAAGAAGTTACCAGAGATTTCAGATACACAAAAACCATGTAAGAATACTACGAAAGACTGTATGCCACCAAATTTAATGACCTAAAAGAAATGAATTCCTAGACATAGAGAGGTCTGTCTGAAAAAGTCCAGCCTTTGTTAATATAACAAGAATGGTTTGTGTGACACTAATGTAACCTACTGGCCAAGGATAGTGGACTGGAATGTGCATGCATAAACAATGACAACTTCACTGTAACTAGTCAGTGGGGGCAGTACATGCCAGAGTGATCATGTGTACTGTGTGGCCATCACATTCAAAATGATTGAGTGAGTAGAGCAACAAAATCTGCATCAAATTTTGAATTAAGCTTGAACATTCCTCCACGGAAACTATTTGGATGATTCAGAAGGCTGCGGCTGTGGGCAACTGGTGATTGGCAGCTTCATCACAACAACACACCCACTCATGCATCACATCTACTGCAGAGATTTTTGGCAAAACATCAAATCACCCAGGTGACTCAGCCCCCTATATCCCAGATTTGGTGCTCTGCGACGTCTGGCTTTTCCCAAAATTAAAATCACCTTTGAAAGGGAAGAGATTTCAGACTGTTGATGAGATTCAGAAGGATACGATGGGGTGACTAATGGCAAATGGGAGAACTGTATGAGGTCCCAAGATACCTACTTTGAAGGGGACTGAGGCATCATTGTCCTATATACAATGTTTCTTGTGTCTCGTATCTTCTTCAATAAATGTCTCTATTTTTCATATCATAAGGCTGGATACCTTCAAGACAGACCTCGTATATAACATTCCTATACTGAAACACAAAGAACTGGAAAGTCTAAATACATTGATCAACAATGAAGAAATTAAAACAACCATCAAAAACCTCACAAAAAGTAAAAGTCTAGGACAAGATAGCTTCACTAGTGGATTCTATGAAATGTTCAAAGAAGATCTGATACCCAGTCTTCTCAAACTCTTCCAAATAACTGAAGAAAAGGCAATACTTTCTAATACATTTTATGAGGCCAACATAAAACTGATATGGCAAGGATAACACAAAAGAAGAAAACTACAGGCCAGTATCTCTGATAAACACAGATACAAAAATTCCTAAGCAAAATACTAGCAAGTCAAATACAATAATACATTAAGAAAATAATATAGCATGATCAAGTGGGGTTCATTCCAGGGGCACAAGGATAATTCAACATATGCAAACCAATCAATGTAAAAAAACACATAAACAAAATAATAAAATTAATATGATCTTGTCAATTTATGCAGAAAAAGCATGTAAGATACAACATCCACTTATGATTAAAACACTCATCAAAATAGGTATAAAGGAAAGTATCTCAACATAATAAAGGCCATATGTGACAAACCCTCAGCCAATATCATGTTCAATGGTGAAAAACTAAAGGTTTTTCCTCTAAAATCAGGAATAAGACAAAAATATCCACTTTCACCACTTTTATTCAATATACACATAGTTCTGGAAGTCCTAGCCAAAGCAATCAGGCAAGAGAGAGAAATCAAAGCCATTCAAATTAGGAAGAAAAAGTAAAAGCATCACATTTTGCCGACAACATGATTCTGTATGTAGAAAACCCTAAAGACTCCACCAAAACACTATTAGAAACAATTAACTAGTATAGTGAAGTTTAAGATACAAAGTCAATGTGCAAAAAATCCTCTGCTTTTCTATATATTAACAATGAAACTTTAGAAAAAAATGAAAGAAAAGAACAACAATTTCTTTTGCAATTGCAACTAAAAGAATAAAATACCTAGGGATAAACTTAACAAAGGATGTGAAGGGCCTACATACTGAGAACTACAAAGGATTTTTGAAAGAGACTGAAAGAAACACAATGAAATGAAAAGATATTCCATGTTCATGGAAGAATCAACATAGTTATAATGTCCTTATTACCCAAAGCAATATACAAAGTTAATGCAATCCCCATCAAAATCCCAATAACATGTTTTAAAGAAATAGAACAAAAAAATCATCAGATTTGCATGGAACCAAAAAAGACCCCGAACAGGCAAAGCAATCCAGAGAAAAAAGAACAAAATCAGAGGTGTCACACTCTCTGACTTTGAATTACACTACAGAACAACGATAAACAAAACACCATGGTATTGGAAGAAAAAACAGATGCATAGACCAATGGAAAAGAACTGAAAGCCCAAGACTAAACCCACACATATATGAGGCAAAGAAGCTGAAAACATACAATGAAGAAAAGAAAATAAACGGGGCTGGTAAAATTGAAAAGCCACATG
Organism: Anoura caudifer; assembly: GCA_004027475.1. NCBI lineage: Eukaryota > Metazoa > Chordata > Mammalia > Chiroptera > Phyllostomidae > Anoura > Anoura caudifer. The sequence continues at coordinate 18,930 of PVKU01008904.1, read as the reverse complement.
CAAAAGAATGAAACTAGATTATAGCCTGTCTGTATTTACAAAAATTAAAATGGGTCAAAGACATAATTATGAGACCTGAAACAATAAATTACATAGAAGAAAACATAGGTATGGACCTTGTACTCAGAGAGAATTATGTGAATTTGACCTCAAAGGCAAAGGACGTAAAGGCAAAAATAAATGAATAGGACTACAACAACCTAAAAAACTTCTGCACAGCAAAAGAAACTGCCAACAAAACAAAAGGCAGCATTCAAATGGGAGAAGATACTTGCAAGCAACAGCTCGAACTAGGGATTAATATCCAAAATACAGGAATGGGCAAAAGTAGGTTTATAGTTGTAAGTACATGAAAGTTTATTCTTGTATTTTTATTTATTAATTATTGTATCATTTTCCATAAAACTGTAAAGCTACTTTTGCCCACCCCTGTATATAAAAAACTCATACAACTCAACACCAAACAACCCAATTAAAAAATGGGCAGAGAACCCTGAACAGACACCTCTCCCAAGAAGACACACAAATGCTCGACTTCATTAGCTATTCGGGAAATGCAAATCAAAACTAAAATGAGATAACATCTCACACCTACTATGACGACTATTATCAACAAGACAGGTAGTAAGTGTTGGAGAGGTTGTACAGAAAAAGTAACCCTCAAACTTCCAGTCAAGGAGGCAGCATTAGGCAGACATGGCTCATCTCTTCACACAACCACATCAAAATTACAACTAAAATATAGAAAAACCATCACTCAGAACCATCGGAAATCAAGCTGAATGGAAGTCTGACAACTACATCACACCCATCCAAACTTGTAGGAGGGGCACGGACATAGAACAGGCTGGTCCTACACCCACGTGTGGTGGATAAAAATTCAGGAGGTCTATCTTGGGAGCAAGGAGGCCCAGCCCCACATCAGTCCCCCCAAGCCAGGGTTCCAGTGCCAGGAAAGTCAGTCTCCACAAGTTCTGGCTGCAAAAACCAGCAGGGATTGAGTTAGTGGAAGAAACTTGTAAAGCCCCAAGCAGTTCCTCTTAAAGAACCCACACATGGTCTCACCTACTCAGATTTTCTCTCTGAGCTCTGTCGCTGGGGTGTCAGCTTGGAATGCACCAGTGGCAAGCTGGGAGACACTGAGGTATCTGGCATAAAGGCAAGCAGAGACCATTGGCCTTTTTCTGTTCCCTCCTACCACAGATCTATGGAACCGGCAAGCTGGTGACATATCTGATGCTCCATCAACCTAACTAACACTATTTACCTGCCTGGGAGATCCCCAGAGACTCTGCTCCACCCAACTTATAGGCCCACCCAAGCTGCTCTTGCATATGATTTGTTGGTCTTGGCTCAAGCTGCACAACTTCCAAAATCCTCTCAAACAAGCAACAGATGGCCTCAGTGAGCCCCAAACCATGAGCAGCCAGCCTAGATTCGCACTTTGGCTTTGCCTGGGAATCTCCAAGCCCAGCACAAGTAGCAGTCATCTGAGACTGCTTTAGAGCTCAGGCAAGGTGGCCCTGGGCAAAACACAAGTGGGTGCTGACCTTGGCCTGCACAATCTGGGAAACCCCAGGGTCAGCACACTCAGTGGAGAGCTACAGACCACGTTAGAGCACCACCAGCCTGCTCCTGAACAACTTATCCTCCGTGGAGGGAGGAAGTTGATGGTAAGTGGTCATGGCCAATCATTGTAGCCAATTGCCCTGGGTAAATCCCTCCCATTAATCTACCAAAAGTAACCAAGATTTGACTACAAGAGGAGGGTACACTCAGCCCACAAGGGCGTACCTCAAAAACCCAGTTTGGGTGATAGGGGAGGCTGTGCCCCTGGTCCCTACAGGACACCTACTATACTGGACCACGTACCAAGACCAGAGTCAACGCGCTCTACCTAATACACAGAAACAAAGGAAGGCTGCCAAAATGAGGAGTCAAAAAAATAGGTCCACCCTGGCTGGTGTGGCTCAGTGCACTGAGTGCAGGCCTGTGAACCAAATGGTTGCTGGTTCAATTTCCAGTCTAGGCGCATGCCTGGGTTGCAGGTCAGGTCCCTGGATGGGGGCATGTGAGAGGCAACTGCACATTGATGTTTCTACCCCTCCCTTTCTCCTCCCTTCCCTCTAAAAATAAATAAAAGGTTTTGGGGGAAGATGGCAGCAAAATAGGTGGAAGTGGAATCCACGTCCCCCTGCACCCTGATGGAATACCTAGCAGATCTTCTGAGGAACAGAGTGAACAGCCAACGGTATCCAAGCATATGAAGATTGGAGGCCAAAACTGTAGAGGACATTGAAAAATCACATGGTAAGGAGAATGATTTGGGACAATAAGGTCCCCAGGACCAGCGCAGGGACCAGAGTGGCTGCAGGCCCAGGCCAGGCACGGGCCAGGTCTGCCACAGGATTCTTGGGAGAGAGCCAAGTCAACAGCTCCCTCCCCGGCCAAACAACCAGGAGGGACCTGGATGCTCAAAGTGGAGGTCAGGGGGCAGTGAGCAGGGGTAATAAAGACGAAGTGGCAAAAACACAGGGGCGGTGTGCACCCAGTGAGACTGTGGACACCAGCTGGAAAGAGTCCAGCCAGGACAGACCCTGACCAGGAAAGTCGGGCTGTGTTTGGTTGGAGAAAAAGTCTGGTTGGAGAGCTGGGCTGTGTAAGAGGCCAGGCACGTGTTCGGAGTGGAAGGCTTGAATAGGAGGAATTTTTCAAAAAGAGAAAGAAAACAGAGGCATTCAGGGGCTGTTTAGGTCATTCTCCCATAGCAACCACCCCCACCTCTTGAGCCCCTACACATACCCGGGCCCCAGCGGTGGAGACAGCCCAACCAAGCCCACAAGCACAGGGGAGCACCACAGACCCAGTCACACCCAAACCATGCCAGGGCAGTGGAGGCCAATGCATGTCTGACAACACTGCCCCATGACTGTGCTCCCTCCCGCTGCAACAGCAGAGGCCAAGCACTCATGACTACAGCCCCCAGAGTGGAACAAGCCTGACTCTGCCACCTTGGCCACCTCCACTGCTACTGCACTAGCAGCAGCAGCAGCAACAGCAGCAGCATTGGAGACTGTGCGCTCACAACCAAAGCCCTGGGGATGGTGCGCAAATGAACCTGCAGTCCAGCAGATGCCAAACCTACCCCAGCATCAGAGGCCGTACACTGTGCCCATACCTGCAAGCAGCCCCAGGACTGTGCACACCTGACCCTGTGGCCCAGTGGCGGCCCAGCAGCTGCCTATCCCACCCCAGCAGGGGAGGCTCAGCGCTCATGTCCGCAGCTCAGGGACCCCAACGCCCACAGGCAACTCGTGCTGCACCCCACCACCCCAGGTGCAGCAGCAGAGAAGGCACTCACCCACATCCACCAGGATAGCCACAGCAGTGCCCCCGCCCTACAGGATCAACCTGCTCTCTAAGAGGAAGGCTGAGACACCCCAAAGAAGGAGCTGCAGGGCTCAGGGAGTCAGCAATACCCAGAAAGACTTAACTCAGTGGGGGAGCTGAACTGCCCTGAAGAGACTTTGGGAATGCCTAACATCTAGGAGAGCAGAGAGCTAGAAGGTGGTATGTGAGTTGCCCCTAACTGGTGCACCTCAAGGACAGCGCAATTGATGGACTAAAGGCATGGGCCAGGCCCACAAAGGCACCGGGAGCTCAGCAGCACACTGAAGAACTGGGTTGGAGGCTAGGCAACTGCAAAGAGTGCACCTCAGACCTGGCCCCCAACCCCATTTAAACCACAGGAAGGGAGAAAAGCGAAACCAATCCCTCCTGAGCTTGCTGCAGTCAGGGAGACCAACAGAACTGGCTTGGCTTGTTTAAAGCTAGCAGGAGAGTTTTTTTTTAATTCCTTCTTCCTTTCTTTCCTTCTTTCTTTCTTTTTCTCTAAATTCCTACAAGTGAGACAATAAAACCAGGAGCTGTGAAAGGACCAGAGTCAGACCCAAAGACGGGTCATCCCAACAACTAGACAGTGAGACAAATTTCACTTTACTACTCCAGAGAACTTGCAAGTTATTGTAATTTGTATTATTATTATTTTCTCATTATTTTTACACCTTTTATTTTATTTTTTTTCTTTCTCTTCTTTCTGTTTACCCTTCTTTGCTTGGTTTGTTAAATTGCATTGTTTGACTGGTTTCCCTTCTCTCCTTCATAGTGTATTGTTAATTTTCCATCTTTCACTTCACTTGTGTTCCATTTGCACACTATTCTAGGTCGTGTACTTCCTATTTTTGTTATTCAGACCATGCAGATTCTGTCATATGATTGTTGCTCCATTACTATTGTAAATAACTGCTGTTTCATACAATTCTAAATACTACACCCCACCCCACCTGGATCTTACCTCACTTCACTATTTCTGGAACTTTATTACTGTTGTGGTTAACTCTGTTCTCTTGCACACTACACCTATTTTCTATACTTTACTCTCATTTTACCTCATAATCTGACCACCCACAAACTCACTGCTTTCTAGATCCAATTCACAATCCATCCACACCCTAACAAGAGTCTTATCTTTTTTCTACCCTTTCTAAAAAGTGCCTAGTTGGGTGAAACATCACTTTTAACACTATACCTATTCAAAAGATCTCCTATCTCTCCTCCACAGATTGATACTTTAAATACCACAGAATACACTCCCGCTGTCTTAAACCATTTTGCCTTCCCCCTCCAACTAATCACAAAAACGAGTAGGTGGGAGCTGTGAACACCAGTATACCTGCTAGAAGAGGAAACCCACCATCAAAGGAACCACCAACAGATAATAAGTGAAGAAGGTGAAGGAGGGAGTAGAAGCCACACTAACCTCCATCCAAGACAGATCCGGAAATACAACTATGGTGGAGAAATTAACCAGAACAAACAACTGAACAATAGCAAGAAAGAATCCTCAAAACCTCATACAAACAGAAGAACCAGCTTCAACACAACCTGTCCACACCTACACACCAGAATATAAGATGTGGTGGATGGAGTGACTCTCAGTTAACCAGCTGGAAGGAAGGACCTACCAAAGAAAGAGCCAACAACAATCAAAACCCAAAGACAAACACAGAGCCAACATAAATGACAGCCTAAGACCAGCAAACTTAGGAGATCAAGCAGACTGCACCACTGAATCTCACAGGTCTCCTACCACAGAAGTTCAATCATAAACCCAGATAGTCAGAATAGATCAATTTAAGAAGCAGTGGCTAACAAGAAGAATCTCACAAACAATGCAAAGACAAAGAAGCCCTAATCTGAAGAAAAGTAGGAAGCCTCAGAAAGAATGCTAAGTGAAATAGAGGCAAGTCAACTATCAGATATTGAGTTCAAAGCAATGGTTATAACAAAGCTGAATGAGCTCACAGAGAATTACCAAAAGCTACAGGGAAACTACAATGAACAGACTGCAAACTATATCAACATGAAAAGAAAATAGAAACTATCAACAAAGGCCAAGAGGAAATGAAGAATACAATTTCTGAATTGAAGAACACAGTAGAAGGAACCAAAAGCAGGCTAGATGAAGCAGAGGACTAGATCAGCGAGCTAGAGGGCAAGGTAGAAAAAAACACCAAGAAAGAGCAAGAAAAGGAAAAGAGACTCAGAAAGAACAAAGAGTAGTTAAGGGAAATGCAGGACAACATGAAAGGTAATATCTGTATAACAGGGCCATCAGAAGAAGAAGAGCAAGGGACAGAAAACCTGTTTGAAAAAGTAATGATGGAAAACTTCCCTAATTTGATGAGAGAAAATGTCACACAAATCCAGGAAACACAGAGAGTCCCAATCAAGAGGAACCCAAAGAGGCGCACTTCAAGACACATCAGAATTAAAATGGCAAAATTCCAAGACAAAGAGAGAATCTCAAAGGCAGCAAGGGAGAAATAGGTAGTAAAATATGAGGCAGCCCCAATAAGGTTAGTAGTTGACTTCTCAATGGAAACACTCCAAGCCAGAAGGGAATGGCAAGAAATACTCCAAGCAATGAAAACCAAGCACTTGCAACCAAGATTACTCTATCCAGCAAGACTCTCAATTAAAATGGAAGGCAAAATAAGGAGTTTCCCAGACAAAAGAAGCCTCAAAGAATATCTTCTCCAAACCAGCTCTGCAAGCAATTCTAAATGGTCTGCTTTAAGAACAGGCAGAAAAACACAGGTATGAAAAAATGGCAATGAATAAGTACCTATCAATAATAACTTTAAATGTAAATGGATTAAATGCTCCAATCAAAAGATATAGAATAGCTGAATGGATAAGAAAGCATGACCCACACATATGCTGCCTACAAGAGACCCACCTCAGGACAAAAGACCTACACAGACTGAGGGTGAAGGGCTGGAAACAAATATTCCCAGCAAATGGACAGGAGAAAAAAAAAAGCCAGTGTAGCAATACTCATATCAGACAAAATAGACTTTGAAAAAAGAGCCATAAAAAAGAGACCTAGAAGGACACATCATAATACTCAAGGGAAGAATCCATCAAGAAAACACAAACATTGTAAATATATATGCACTGAACATAGGACCATCCAAATACATAAAGAAAATCTTGGAGGACTTCAAAATAGATATTGACAGCAACACAATTATAGTAGAGGATGTCAACACCCCACTATCAAAAATGGATAGATCTTCCAAACAAAATATCAACAAAGATATTGTGGCATCGAACAATGTCCCAGATCAAATGGACTTAACTGACATATATACAGCCTTTCATCCCAAAGAAGCTAAATACACATTTTTTTCAAATGTACATAAGACATTTTCAAACACAGACCCTATGATAGGACACAGAAGAAGCCTCAACAAATTCACATCATATCAAGCATTCTCTCTGACTACAAGGGACTGAAACTAGAAACCAACCTCAAGGAAAAAAACCCAAAACACTCAAACTCATGGAGATTGAATAGCATGCTATTACACAATGAATGAGTTAAGAATGAGATTAAGGAAAAAATAAAAAAGTTTCGGGAAACAAAAGAAAATGAACTCACAACAATCCAAAACTTATGGGACATAGCAAAGGTAGTCCCAAGAGGGAAGTTCCTAGCAATACAGGCCTACCTAAAAAAGATACAAACATTTCAAATAACCTAACCCTACGCCTACAAGAACTCAAGGAACAACAACAAAGACAGCCCACAGTAGTAGAAGAAATAACCATGATCAGACAGAATTAAATGACAAAGAGACTAAAAGCATAATTCTAAAAATCAATAAAGCCAGAAGCTGGCTTTTTGAAAAGATAAACAAAACTAACAAGCCTTTAAGCAGATTCAAGAAAAATACAGAGAGGACCCAAATAAACACAATCAGAAATAAAAGAGGGGAGATTATAACTGATACTGCGGAAATACAAAGGATTGTAGGAAATTCCTATGAAAAACTATATGCCAAGAAATTTGAAAACCTAGGTAAAATGGACAAATTTCTAGAAAAATATTATCTCCCAAAACTGAATGAAGAACAAGCAGAAAGCCTGAACAGACCAATAATGGCTGAAGAAATTGAAGCATTAATCACAAAGCTTCTGACACACAAAGCCCTGGACCTGATGGTGTCACAGGAGAATTTAACAAAGCATTTAAGGAAGAGCTATCTCCTATCCTTCACAGATTAGTCCAAAAAATTCAAGAAGATGGAAGACTCCCAAACTCTTTTTATGAAGCCAGCATCATCCTAATCCCAAAACCAGATAAAGACAACAAAGAAAGGAAACTTCAGGCCAATAATGCTGATGAACATAGACGCTAAAATCCTTAACAAAATATTGGCAAACTGCATCCAGCATTACATTAAAAAGATCATGCAACATGATCAAATGGGATTCATTCCAGGATGCAAGGATGCTACAATATTTGCAAATCAATAAATGTAATACATCACATAAACAAAACAAAAGAGAAAAATCACATTATCTTAATCAATAGATATGGAAAAAGCATTTGATAAGGTACAGCATTCATTTATGATAAAAACACTCAGCAAAGTGGGAATAGAGGGAGGATTCCTCAACATAATAAAGGCCATATATGACAGACCTACAGACAACATCATACTCAATGGGCAAAACTTAGACCTTTCCCACTAAGATCACAAATAAGACAATGATGTCTGCTTTCACCAATTCTATTCAACATTGTATTGAAAGCCCTAGGAATAGTAATAAATCAAGAAACAGAAATAAAAGGCATCAAAGTGGAAACAAGGAAGCAAAACTGTCACTGTTTGCAGATGACATGATACTTTACATAGAAAATCCTGTAGATTCCACCAAAACAACACTCAACTTAATAAGTAAATTTGGCAAAACAGCAGGATACAAAGTCAATATTCAGAAATCAAAGGCATTTTTGTATACAAACAATGAAATATCAGATTCAGAAGTCAGGAAAAAAATCCCATTTGATAAAGCAACATGAAAAATAAGGTACCTAGAAATAAACTTAACCAAGGATGTAAAGACTTATACTCAGAAAACTATAGAACACTGAAGAAAGAAATTAAGGAAGACACAAATGGAAACGTACCATGCACATGGATTGGAAGAATTAATATCATCAAAATGCCCATACTACCCAAAGCAATTTATAGATTCAATGCAATACCTATTAAAGTACCAATGACATATTTCAAAGATATAGAACAAACATTTCAGAAATTTCTATGGAACCATAAATGACTCTAAATATCTGTAGCAATTTTGAGAAAGATACAGTAGGAGGGATCATAATACCTGATATCAAACTGTATGATAAAGCCACTCATCAAAACAGCCTGGTACTGGCATAAGAACAGACACATGTAGACCAATGGAACAGAATAGAGAGCCCAGAAATAAACCCAAGTCTCTATGGTCAATTAATATTGGACAAAGAAGGCAGCAACATAAAATGGAGTAAAAATAAACTCTTCAACAAACGGTATTGGGAGATCTGGACACCTACATGCAAAAAAAAAAAATAAAACTGGAACACCAACTTACACTATACACAAAAATAAATTCAAGTTGGATAAAAGACTTAAATGTAAATCATGACACCTCAAAAGTCCTAGAGAAAAACTTCAGCAGGAAAATCTCAGACATTCCACAAAGCAACATCTTCACTGATATGTCTCCTAAAGCAAGGGACATAAAGGAAAGAATAACTAAATGGGATCTCATCAAAATAAAAAGCTTCTATACAGCTAAAGAAAACAGTATTAAAATGAAAAGAGAACTAACTATATGGGAAAACTTGTTTGCCAATGATACCTCAGACAAGGGTTTGATCTCCAAAATATATAAATAACTCACACAAGTCCATTCTAGGAAGACAAAAACCCAATTAAAAAATGGGCCAAAGACTTGAACTGACACTTCTCCAAGGAGAACACAGAGAGGGCCCAGAGACATATGAAAAGATGCTCAGCATCACTAGCCATCATAAATGGCTGCGAATTAAAACCCACAATGAGATACCACTTTGCACAGGTCAGAATGGCCATCATAAACAAATCAACACACAAATGTTGGAGAGGATGTGGAGAAAAGGGAACCCTAGTGCACTGTTCATGGAATTGCAGACTGGTACAGCCATTGTGGAAAACAGTATGGAATTTCCTCAGAAAACTAAAAATGGAACTGCCTTTTGACCCAGCAATTCCACCACTGTGATTATATCCTAAGAACCCTGAAACACCAATCCAAAAGAACCTGTGCACCCCAATGTTCATAGCAGCACAATCACAATAGCCTAGTGCTGGAGGCAACCTAAGTGCCCATCAGAAAATGAATGGATCAAAAAACTATGGTACATTTACACAATGGAATTCTACGCAGCAAAAAGAAAGGAGGAACTCCTACCCTTTGGGACAGCATGGATGGAACTGGAGAGCATTATACCAAGTGAAATAAGCCAGGCAGTGAGGGAGAAATATCTTATGATCTCACCTTTAACTGGAACATAATCAACAAAAGTAAAGAGTAAACAAAATATAACCAGAGACACTGAAATTAAGAACAATCTGACAGTAATCAGAGCCGGGGCAAGGGGGTAATTGTGAGAAGGGTTTTCAGGAACAACTATAAAGGACACATGGACAAAACCAAGGGAGAGAGTGGAAGCAAGGAAGGGAGGTGGGTTTGGCTGGGGTTGGGGGAGATTCGTGTGGGGAAAATTTAAACTGTAATTGAACAACAATAAAATATTTTTTTTAAAAAAAGTTAAAGACATCTAAATTAAATTCAAGGAAAATTGTTAAGTATGCAATCAATGCTTAATGAAGAATTGCAAGCTTCAATTGACCTTATCTTCATTCCTGTCTTAAATTTAGATTTTAACTAACAGGTATTTTTAAACTTTACTTTTATCATAAAGGTTACTTTAGCATTTAGTATATAAATCTGATGGCAAACAAGGCTCTGAATACTTTTCATTTGAATGTATTTAAAAACAAATTCTCTTTCATTTTCATGTTTAATAAAATGATAAGATAGAAAAAAATAAATAAATAAGTAAATAAAATCTTTTTTTTTTTTTTTTTTTTTTTTTTTTTGAGGACCTGGCCCACAAACCTGGCATGTGCCTTGACTGTGAATTGAACCATCGACCTTTTGGTTCACAGGCCCACACTCAATCCACTGAGCCACACCAGCCTGTGAGAGAAGAGAAGAGAAGAGAAGAGAAGAGAAGAGAAGAGAAGAGAAGAGAAGAGAAGAGAAGAGAGAGAGATGGATGCAGATTTCAAAACACTGGTTATAAGGATGCTCAAGGAACTCAGTGAGGACCCAACAGCATAAAAAAGATCCAGTCAGAAACAATGGATACACTAATTAAAATAAAGAACCAGTTACAGGGAAACATCAGTAGAATGGATGATGCTAGAATCAAATCAAGATTTGGAACATAAGAAACAAAAAGCAACCAATGAGAACAACAAGAAGAAAAAATGATTCCAAAAAGAATTAATATAGCTATCAGCAGCCTCTGGGACAACTTCAAGAGGATCAGCATTCACATTATAGGAGTGCAGAAGGAAAAGAGAAAGAGCAAGAAATTGAAAATCTATTTGGAAAAATAATGAAAGAAAACTTCCCTAATTTAATGAAGAAAATAGACATGTGAGTCCAGGAAGCACGGAAAGTCCCAAACGAGATGGATGCAAAAAAGGCCTACTCCAAGACAAATCATAATTAAAATGCCAAAGGTTAAAGGTAAAGACAGAATCTTAAAAGGAGCAAGAGAAAAGCAGATAATAACTACAAAGGAGTTCCTATAAGACTGTTAGCTGATTTCTCAAAAGAAATTTTGCAGGCTAGAAGGGACTGGCAAGAAATACTCATGAAAAGCAGGAACCTACAGCCAAGATTGCTATATCCAGTAACGTTATCTTTTAGAATCAAAGGGCAGATAAAGTGCTTCCCAGACAAGAAAAAAACTAAAGGAGTTCATCAGCACCAAACCATTATTACATGAAATGTTAAAGGGACTTATTAAAGAAAAAGAAGATCAAGACTATGAACAATAAAATGGCAAAAAATACTACCTATCAACAATTGAATCTCAAAAACAAACTAAGCAAACAACAAGAAGAGAAACAGAATCATGGATACAGAGAATGTTCTGATGGTTGCCAGATGGTAGGGGTGTGTGGGGGAACGGGTGAAGAGATGAGATTAAAAAGTACAAATCGGTAATCACAGAAGAGCAATGGGGATATAACAGACAGTATAGGATATGGAGTAACCAAAGAACTTACACACATGAGCCACAGATATGAATAATGGTGTGAGGATTGTCTGAGAAGTGGTGGGTGCTCAGTGGTGGAGGGCAAAGAAGAAAAAATCAGGACAACTGTAATAGCATAATCAATAAAATGTAATTAAAAAAGAAAAGTTTACTTCAATGTAAAAAAAAAAAGATAAAGCAACCCTCATTCACTGATGGTAGGAATGTAAACTGGTACAGCCACTGTGGAAAACAGTATGTAGGTTTCTCAAAAAACTAAGAATAGTTACCATATGACCCTTTTCTTCTGGGTATCTATTTGAAAACATTTATCACAACAAAAAATGCACCCCTAAGTTCACTGCAGCATTATTAATGGTGGCCAATACATGGAAGCAACCAAAGTGTCCTTTGATAGATGACTGGATAAAGATGTGATATGTACATACTATGGAATACTACTCAGCTGTAAGAAAAGATAATACATAAAAATAAATAAGATATTGCCATTTGCAAAAAAAAATGGAAGATTCTTAAGAATGACAGAAAAATTAATAACCATATGATTTCACTCATATATGAGATATAAAACTGAAAGCAACAAATGAACAATCAAGAAAAACAAACAAAAACTCACAGACACAGAGAATAGTGTGGTGGTTACCAGAAGGAAGTGGGGTGGGGGTTAGTAAAGGGTAAAGGGGGTCAAATATATGGTGCGGAAGACTTGATTTTGGGTGGTGGATATATACACAATGCAATATACAGATGATATATTATAAAACTGTACACATGAAACCTATATAATCTTATTAACAATCTTACCTCACTAAATTTAATGAAAAAATAACATAAAATAAAGAAGAACCTGGAGTCAGTTTAAAAAAAAAAAAAAAAAAAAAACCAGAATCAAGGGACAAGACCTACCATCTGAGGGAGTTTTCCCTTCCTTCTTCTCTTTCAACGTCTTCTGAGGTTTTGCTCCCGGAGATAAACCTTGAAAATGTCACAGTTTTTACCACACTCCATATGCTTAGTATTTATCTGATATTTTATATATGTGTCTGCCATCCTCATGGCTCCTAAACTCAGAGCAAGCCATTCACCTCTGTATCTCAGCTCCACCTGAGCACTTCAATCAGTGCTTTATCATATCAGACACTCAAAAGTGCCTCTTTTTAAGCAAAAAGTTTCAATTTACATACCAGGGTCATGTGTATATCAGGGTTGTGCCTGCTGACAGAATAATCCTGACATATTTCTACTCTATTAAATCATACTCCACTCTGTAGAATATACTGTACCTTGTACAGTTTTATTTATTTGTACAATTTTAAATGAAAAATTGTTTTCATTTAGTCAAGATACAAGAGTAAATATTGAGCCAGTGATTCCTAATCTGGGGCCCATGCTTCTCTGAGGTATCCATTAATTCCCTGAAATTGCACATACAATGTTATATAAATGTATAAATGTGCATTTTGGGGGGGACTCTGTAGTGTTCAGTTATCAGTCTATAAACCAAAAAAGGAACAAGAAGTACAATATAAGTCTCTCTTGCCTGAGTAAAATTAAACAGGGAATTGCCCTCAGGAAGCCCAGCAGGGTCCTGCACTTCCCCACCACCACAGTGTTAACTGCCTTAGGGGGGAGGGGGTGTACCTCTTTGTTCCTCTCCCATCTGCCTTGTGGCATCCCCTTTGATCCGAGCAGCCAGCTCATCAGCAAAGGTTGTGGGTCTTTTCTATAGGCAAAAGAGAGCAAAAGAATCATTTTTTTGTAACATACAAATTAGTACAGTTTACTTCTGCATACCTTACCAAATATTGGAAATAATTATACAGAAATTGAAATGAGAAAACAGGGTTTAACTAAATGAATTTAAACAGACGTTCCCTACATACAGATCACCTGAGAAACAGGACTCAGTGTTCCTCTGAAGGGAGATGCTCCATATTTTATTTATTTTTTTTACATTTCCAAGAGCTAGATAAGAAAACTGTCATGAAGTCCTTGAGTCAAGGGAGGAGGAGGAGTATTAAAAGTCTTAAAATTCTGAAACTGAATATAATCTGAATCATCTGACTTGCAAAATTGAAACATTTGAAAGAGAAGAGTTGAAATTTGAAAGACAACTTGGAATGTTCAACCATTAGTTTCAAAAGTAAATGAAAATACAAATATGATATACGATGATTACAGCTATAAATGACAATAACAGGAATGAGTTTTAGGTACCACTTCTATACTTTGCCAAGAGATAGCAACTATATTGTTTCTTACAGGTCTAATATTTTCTTCAGTGTCCTCAATATCTTCCTCCTCCTTCTCAGAGTCAGCAAAAATGTCACAACCATCATCATTCTCTTCTTCATCACTCATTTGTTCACTGTGCTGAGTATAAACCACCAAATTAGAACTATTAGATAAGATCGTTGAGCTAAAAAAGAAATACTGCTATTTAGCCTTTAGGCAAAATGGTAACTGTTTGTTAAATGCAGCAAAAGTTATGAAGTGGTACATATGTCAGAACAAATAATATACAAGATTTATTTTTAGCACAAGAATATAACAGCAAAATGAAATATTAACAACATTCATCACTACAGAAATGAGTAAACTAAATAAGTATCACCTTATCTTAATAAGAATACTAATAGTTTAAAAAAATCTGTAACAATTGAAGAGATATCCAAGGTATCAAGTGAAAAAACTGAATGATAAACCCAGTATGATACTCTGCACCACCCTCATCCCTACATTATCTCCACAGGCACAGATATACTTGTAAAAACAAAGAAAAACACTTGGACATATACACTCACAGATCATAACACCAGTACCTCTGGAGAGTGTGAGAAGATGGAAGACTGGTGGCTGAAACTCTGCCAGGCACCATGCTAAAATCTTTAGATCTGTGAGGTTAGCTATGGTACACAAAACCAGTCTATCTTTAACAATACAAACAAATGGTTAACCCAGTGCTTTTAATCACTATACTATTTTGCTTGAAAAACTGAATTTACAGATCTTAATAGTAAATTCCACTGAAAAAAATGTGGCTTAATTATTAAAATTATAGAGACTAGCCACATTTATGAATTCAATTGGGAAAATACAAGTACCAACCAGGAAGTACTAAATCCTTCATATGACAGTTGAAAACTTTTATGAAAAAATAGTTCTCAAGTAAGAAACAAATTCAAACTGGGAGAATCTTTATATATGGCTGTACATATATTATGGTAGCAAAAATCATAATCCCAGTGCTGATGAGATTGCAGAAAAATTGTTATGCAGGATCTGTAATCTGGAATGTCCATAAACAGCCTTTACTATAACTCTACACCACTTATGCATAAGGAAATAGCTCACATAAGCAAAAGATTTTTATGTATGAAAATACTGAATACATCATTATCTCAAAAATAAAGTACTGAAAATAAACTATTTTCCATACACATTTAGAGACCATGGTAACATCAGATATTAGTGTGTTTAAAAACATATTTTACAAAGCAAATTACGGTACAAAGACTATTTAAAATGACAAGGACAAAAGAAACATTTATATTAATATAAAATAGCAAAAAATAAATTATGTATATATTACAAAAAGAATACATCCTTAGAAGAATACCGAAAACTAAGACAATGATACTAAAACAGTAAGATCAGCAGATTTTCATCTTTCGAGCATTCATGTTACTGCTATATTGTCTTAAATTTTAAAACAGAGGAGAGGAATTCAGTTTGGGTAATTGGGCCTTCTTTGAGAGGCTCTATTCCCAATTTTGTTTTTTACTTCTTTTTTCCCTAGGAAAAATTAACATAAAACATAAAGTAAAATTTTAAAAAATATATACAAGAGAAATTAACCTAAAATATGAAATGCTTGAAGGAAAATTAGTTGTAAATATGAATAAATCCTTATTTTCAAGTAAATTGTTCAAAAGTAATTTTACTATCTATTTAGTACATATGCTATGCTTCAATTGACATTTAAAAGTAAAATCACTTTAATACATGGGCCTTACCTTATTTTGACCAGTGTCACTATGATTGGCAAAATCTTCATCTGACTCCTTCAGGGTGAAAAAGGTTCTGTTGTTAATAGAGGCTTTACTCAGAAGCACAGTAAATTTTGGCTCCAAGCCTTTGGAGCTCATCAACACTTGGTCTCTACTGATTACTGGTCACCTGTAGTATCAATGACAGCTGGCTGTATCACCAAGGACTGTTCCACTTCACATGTAATATTTTATGGTTAATTAAAATATCTTTAGCAATTTGTTCATGTCTCTCTGACTACTGAGTTTGAAGCATGAGTTGCACATTTAATTAACTTAATTATCCAAACTTGGTTTGTGTTATTTTACTTTTTGGACTCTAATGTTTATATTCCCTTTCAAACAGGGTAACTAGTTCATCAGGCCCTAGAAGGGAACATCAGTATTTGCCACCAGCAATTACATAAAGACTTACTTACATTGATGGCTAAAAGCAAAGGATTCACTAATGACCATCAGTTATAGGGAGTTTATTTAAGGAAAACTTATTCCCTACTATTAGGTGTTTTGTTTGGAGGGCTGGCTAAAAGAGAGCAGGGGAAGAGGAGGGGAGAAGAAAGAAATATGTATACAATCCTATCTCCTTTTAGAAATCCATGCTCAAATGTTTCCATCCTTTGCAATAACAAATATTACATCTAAAGGAACAAAGCCAGATACAACAGTGGTCAAGGCCATACACCCTGACTCCCTAGAGCTAGGAGTCAGATTATACTCTGGATATGAAGATATAGTGGTAACAAAAAAGCTAAAAGGTAAATGGATGCTTTAAGTATTTTTCTGGTCTAGAAGGTTTTGTAAGAAAAGTTTCAAATCTGGACACATTTTTCCTAGAATTATTCAAAGACAGAACTTATTCAGAGACTGTATCTCAGGAAAGATCCCACCAAAATACCTACGCTGTCCCCCTCCAAATATATTGGTGAAAAGAGGATTTGGTGGGGAGGTGGAAGGGAGGGAAATGGTAAAAGAGATTAAAGCAGTTTCCCAAAACAATACAGAAATCCAATCCAAGAGAAAAACTTCAGAAAATGGTTTCTATCACTGTTAAAAGATTTATGCAAACAGACTGCTAATTCACAAACAAGTATTTACTTAGTCTGCTAAACACATCCTAAGTTTCCTGCCATTCATGACCTGGTCACACTAAACAGTCCTTACCTCCTCTTCATTCTCTTCTTCACTGCCCACAATGCTACCACGGTCACTGCCCACTGAACCTTCTATTTAGAACAAAGATAAAGGTTACCACCAAAATTCATAAGAAAATGTGATTAGTTTCTTCTCAAAATCATAAACCACCATATTATCAGCATCACTATCTGTACCATTAATTGGAATTAAAAGTATCTGCTCTATAGCAAGGAATGAAATATGTATATAGCCCCAAAGTATCTCCCCACAAGATACTTAATATTTACCAAAAAAAATGTACTAATTACAAAGCAAAAAAAAAAAAAAATTGGCCTGTATTCTTCAAAGATGTCATGGTTGTGAAAAGCAAAGCAAGTGTTTTTTTTTTGTTGTTTTTTGGGTTTTTTTTTTTTTTTTTTTTTTTTTTTTTTTTTTTTTTTTTTTTTTTTTTTTTTTGATAACTAAATGCGGTGAGTGACCCTGGATTGTATCCTAGATCAGAGGAAAGAAGTGACTACAAAGGACATCACTGGGACAACTGGAAAATATGAATGTGATTCAGGATAGCTAGTAGTATTATGTCCAGTAAAATTTCTTGGCTTTGATAATTTTAGTGTGACTGTGTAAGAGAGATGTCCTTGTTTTTAGAAAATGCACACAGAATATTTAGAAGTGATAGGGCATAATATCTGTTTGATGCCTCCCAAATAGGTTCAGAAAAAAAAATTAAATATATTGAGAGAGAAAAAGATAAAACAAATATGGTGAAATGTTAACAACTGGTAAAGCTGGATAAAGGGTATGTGGGAATTCTTCATACTAATCTTACAACATTAATGTAAACTTTGAAATTAGAAAATTTTAAAATAAAAAAGTTAAGATATAAATATTAAAAGTAATAGAAGTATTTGGTACAAAGTGTACCTTCACTGGACAGCTCTCCAAGACCTACATCTTCTTGCTCCATGAACAGCTTTGACCCAATTAAATAAGGTAAAGGACGATCAATGTATAGATCCTGCAAAAAATGTTAGAAAATAAGCCATTAAATATTTAGGTTGAAAAATAAAATTAACTTTTCCATTTGATACCTTGTTTCATCTTACTACCCCCCAAAAACTACATAATAAAAGCAAATTGAAAGACAAATACCATATGATCTCACCTGTAAGTGGAACCTAATCAACAAAGCAAACAAGCAAGCAAAATATAACCACAGACATTGAAATAAAGAACTGACAGTAACCAGAGGGAAGGTGGGAGAGGATAAAAGGGGAAAAAGGGAGAAGGATCATCAAAGAACATGTATGTATAAAGGACACATGAACAAAGCCAGAAGGGGGTAGGATCAAGGGCAGGAGGTGGGGATGGCTGGGTTAGGGGGGAGTGGAGGGAGCAAAAGGGAGATAACAGTACTTGAACAACAATTTTAAAAGTAAGTTAAGTAAGTTAACTTTAACTTTAAGTAAGTTACTATTAAGTAAGTTAACTTTAAAATCCAAAATAATAATAATAATAATAATAATAATAATAAAGTAGTGACCAAGAAACACTGCAAGATAAAGTCAAATAAAAAAAAAAAAAACCCATACACTGATTTTAAAAAACTCACATTTTAGGTAAAGATGGCAAAATGAGGATGAATCAGACAAGTGCCAAATTATATTAACAAAAGCCTGCAAAACTTTTACCAGCAGTAATCAAACAGGGAAAGGGGCATAACTTCATAGCACCATGTTCAAAAGGAGGTAGACCAAGAAATAAAAAATTATGAACATTGTGGTGTATAGGTTCTTTTGGATTGGTGTTTCAGAGCTCTTAGGATACAATCCCAGCATTGGAACTGCTAAGTGAAATAAGCCAGGCAGAGAGGGACAAATACCATATGATCTCACCTTTAACTGGAACATAATCAACAAAAGAAAAAGCAAACAAAATATAACCAGAGACATTGAAATTAAGAACAATCTAACAATAACCAGAGGGGAGGGGGGAGGGGACAAT